>APFE031487554.1:37747-52917 GCA_000404065.3 Pinus taeda | reverse complement strand
TTCCATAATTTCGCTTTCAATTTTTCTTGCCAACTCGAATGCCTCCTCCAATGAATCAGGTTCCCAAAAACGAACCTCATGTTGAACGCTATCCTTTAAAGTCCCTATGAAGACATCAATCCTTTGCTTCTCTGGAATATAATTTACCCTTCTATTCAATTTTTGAAAGTCCTCAATGTGCTCTTCCATCGAACACTTTTGTTTGATATTTATCAATTGGCTAGAGAAGGAGTTTATCTCTGTATCCTCATAATGTGCTATCATTTCCTCCATGAAAATTGACCACGTAACAAGTGGTTTACGAGAACAAAGCCCTTTATACCATAAAAATTGATCTGGTTCTAAATATGAAGATGCAATACATACCTTTTGTAATAGTTGCACCTCACGTAGATCGAAATATTTCTCCATCTGTAGTATCCAATTTATTGGATCCTTTCCATCAAACTTCCTCATCTCATTTTTTCTTGATCTTAGGAGCTCGATCTTGAAACGATTCTAACTCTGTAATTTCTGATCTTCCAATTCTAAAATTGCAATCTGAAGTAGCCCTTTGCGTCCTCTTTCCAATGCCACCAGTCTGATCCAAATTGGATTCTCCAAGGAAGAGTTATTCCAAATCTCCCACAGTGACCTAATTATAGACTAGTTTAATAGAGTGAACTTGTACGATGTGACACGTTTCACTGTTTCGAGCTTTGGATCTAAAAGATGTACACAAAAAATTAAAATCCGTTCGATTTGTGTGAATTCTTATGAAATTTCAATCCGAAGCTCAGAGATAAAGTTATGTCGATTTTCCCTAGGTCACCTGTTTGGAATTTAATTTGGGGGTCCGCAAAAACCCTAACTTTCTCAAACTATATCTCCGAAAATTTAGCGAGACAAGATCTGAAATTCAGAGCCAAGGTTTAGACTGATTTCGTCTCAATTGGTTTTTTTCTTAGCTTCTGGAACTTCATAGCAAAATAGTTATAGCGAAAATTCCATGATGACCTATTTGGAGCAGCAAAACCCTAGAATCCAAGGCTCTGATACCAAATGTTATGAAAACAGCTCACAAAAAGATAGAAAAGATAGATCAACGCCTTATAATTCAGCCTCTTCCAGGGGGAAACCTCCTTTATTACATAAATGAACAATTCTTGGATGATATAAATTACAAGACCTCCCTTCTATATATAGGAGTCTAAGGGGTCATAATATAGTCAGAGCCGACATAACAATAATAATGTAAGGGCACAATAATAAAAATAGTGGGCTTTTATGGGGCACAATAATAACAATATGGGGACTACATGGGTACAACAATATAATAAGGGGGTTGTACTAATAACAATAAGGGGTTACACTAGTAGTATAGGGGCCTAACAGCTTCTCAACGAACACTTGACACTATTGGCAAGCCCAAACATAAGAGTGAAATTATCTGAATAGTTTAGGCTAATAGAATCCCACTTTCCATATATTATGCATGGTAGTCTCCAATTATAGCTTCCCCCACAAACAACACTATGGAAATCATCAATCACCCTTTGAGTCTCCGTTTCTACGTAACACAAAAGAATAATTCCCACCAGGCCTTTCCAGTATAGTTGCCCATTGGATATAATGAACTTCTGGGCTTGTAATCTTAATTCTCTATACTTGGATTTATCCATGTTCATTGGGCACCTCAAGAATAATAGATAGTGGATGACATCCCTATACTAGGCAGATGTTTCATATTTGATATGAATTTTTTGTATCGATGTCTTGATCAACGGTTGTTCTGTCCCCTCTTCATCTTCTTTTGTCAACATGTTAATCCCCAAGGCCTGGAAATTGGAATCTAATAAGATTTTGGCCAATCCCTGTCCTTTGACGAGTTTAGTGGGCTTGATATCCATGTCATACTCTTGTATTTTTGCAACCCATTTACCTCTTTTTCCATCATTGTCCCCTTGCACCAGGATGTCTTTAACAACAACTATTGGAACATAAGCCACAATGTTAGAGTGTAAATCATAAACTATGAAGGCCTTCAAAGCTTTGAACAGGGCATAAGCCTGTTTTTCCAAGATGTTATATTTCAATTCAACCTCTCACAACACTTGGTCGAAGAAGGCTATAGGCTACTCATGTCCTTTATTCTTCTGTAATAATACAATGACTATAGTATGAGGGGAGGCAAAAAAAAATATGTAAAATGGAATTGAATAATCCAGGCTGACTAACATAGGTGCCTCGGCAAAAACTCTCTTGATCCAAGAGAAGGATTCTTCAGAATCTGGGCTCCACTTTACTTCGTTCGCCTTCTTCAACATTTCCGGGATACCTTTCACTACCTCTGCATAATTAGGTATAAATCTTGTCAAGAAGTTAATCCTCCTCAAGAACACTTGGACCTCCTTTTTATTTCTTGGTAGGAAAATGTGGCTGATGGCTTCTACGTGCTTATGATTGATCTTCACCCCTTCCTGTGCTACTATATGCCCCAACAATTTCCCTTCGCTCAGAGCGAACTGGGATTTTTTTGGATTTAGAGACATCCCATACTTCTTACATTTCTCAAAAGTGATTTCAAATGTTCAATATGCTCCTCATTAGTTTTAGAGAAAAATATGATATCATCCAGGTAGACCATTACAAATTTGTCCTGTTCTCCCATGAAAGCTATATCCATTTACTTTTGTAAGGTTGCTTTTACATTTATAAGGCTGAATGGCATTCTTGCATACATGAAGGTCCCCGAAGGTGTAGTGAATGTAATTTTCTTCTGATCGCTGGGATGCACTGCTACCTGACTACACCCTGAGAATCCATCCATCATGGACATCCGAGCTAAGCCAACTACCTTCTGTAGTATATAATCCATCTTTGGCAATGGGTAATTATCTTTCAATGAATATCTGTTAAGGTTATTTAAATCCACACACAATATTATCTCTCCATTCTTCTTCTTGAGAGGAACTGGGTTTCCCACCCACTATGAGTACCTCAATGGTACAATGATCTTGGCCTGAAGCAACTTCCTCACTTCCTTCTCGATGGATTGGAGTAAGAGGGGATTGATATTTATGAGTTTCTACTTACAAGGCTTCATTCCATTATTTAAGGGAATCTTATGTTGAATGAAATTTGTATCAAAAATCTCTAAATATTCATATGACCAAGCAAAAATATCTTTATAGGTTTTTAAGAGATTTAAGTACATTTGTTTATATTTTCGGGGGATCCCTTTTGAAAAATTGATCATCTAGGGTTCATTCTTTGAGCTGATGTTACAATCCTCCACCTGTTCATCAACTCCTTGTTCAACAGGTTTTGAAGCCACATTGTTGGATTTGAATATTATCTCCAAAGGAAATAGACCAGGGGGAATGGCATTTCCCTTTAGCTGCAGAACTCTATGCCCTGTGATAGTTTCCTCTAAAGTGGTTGTATGTTCCTCTGTCTCTTCTTCTTCTTCTTGGTCAATCACCAAAATCCAGAATTCGTCAATGACTTCCATGAAAAACTTGATCTGTTCATCATCTTCCTACACTTACCAGTGTTCCACATTGTCAGGCATTGAGGGTCTCTACCTAATTTCAATGTCATATA
The DNA here is from genome assembly GCA_000404065.3 of Pinus taeda. Classification (NCBI taxonomy): domain Eukaryota; kingdom Viridiplantae; phylum Streptophyta; class Pinopsida; order Pinales; family Pinaceae; genus Pinus; species Pinus taeda. The sequence goes on along the minus strand of APFE031487554.1, from coordinate 49,332 downwards.
TGAGGAGTGAATTTTCCGGTGGCTTGAAATTACTGGAAGCTATAGCTAAGGAATATGCCATTCAATTTCCTTCCTTGGGTAAGAATTGAACATTAAAAGATAGGAAGAAGTTGTCAACTAAATCCAAAACCTCATTTCTATAAGCCCTCAGTAGGGGTGCTTACTTTGACATTGGTATTTTATTTGCTTCACCAATAATTCTAAGTCTCCAAACATAGTAAAAAATTCAATATTTAAATTCCTTGCTTCTTGCAGGCCTAGTAGTAATGCCTCATACTCTGCCACATTATTTGTTGCCTCAAATTCCAATTTAAATGAGAGGGGAATCAAGCTACCCTATGGAGATATCAACAATACTCCTACTCCATTTCCTTCTTTAGAATTTGCACCATCAAAATACAACTTCTAGACTTTTCTACAATCTCTGAGCTGTTGATCTAGTCTGGCTGTAGGTTGTACTCGTTTTTCTTCTAGAATGAAATCATCTTCTTCTAGCATTAAGTTGGAGAGATCCCTTTCATTCCCATACACAAGAGCATTATTTGGGAAATTAGCTCTCGTGACTTTTTTAACAAATATTGATTCCCTATACAGTAGCCTTTCTTCTCCAACATAGATATAGATGGTAGCATAAGTAAGATCGAGTTTGATGGAACCTCCAATCTTTGATCCACAAGATCTGGATAAAACTATACCAAACCTTACAGGGATATCCACTACTACAATGTCCATCACTACACTTTTCACTGGGATCCAAGCCAAATTCACCACCAAGTCCTTTATCATACCTAAGCACTTTACCCTTTTATATTCAACATAGTAGAGATATTTGTAAGGTTTGGTTATCTACAGACCTAGTTTCTCCATTACTGATAATGGCATCAAATTATGAGAAGCACCTGAGTCCATCATATAGTTATGGAGCAAGAGGTCATGTACCACTAGAGTAACATGGAAAGGTGGTGTGGAGGGATCTTGTTCTTCGACATGGGAACCAAAGATGACCATTGGAATTTCTTATTAGAGGTTTATGATCAGAAGGTTGGATTGAAGTAGATGGAAACATGAACTGAGAAACTTAGGCCTTATAGGTGGTTTGTTTCAGGAGTTTAGATAATGGGACCAAGACCTTGACTTTCTCAAGCTATTTTTGAAGATTGAAGATGGTAGTGCCCTTTCCTGCTGTGCTAACTTTTACCAGCTCCTTTTATTTTTCATAGATGGGCCAGGAGGGGGGAGGTGATTTATCTTCCTGGAGGGCTTCGGGCTTACGGATGTTTGGGTCTGAGGACCCTTTCTTATTTTGAATAATCAGCTCTAAAAGCCCCTTCCCCTTGTTAGTTAGCTTAGGAGGCTCCAGGGAAGAAGTACCTTCATTTTGGTCTTGCCCTCTCGATCTTTTTCTAGATGACTGCAGATCATATTTATTGTGCAGCTGAGTCTACATGAAATCAACAAACTGCTTGCAGTAATCATTGATCTCGTCATTGTCCATGTTGAATCAAGCTCCTCCTCCTGTTCTTCATATGCTCTGAGCTCTTGTTCCTCATTAGAGAAAGAGGAATACAAGTTCCCCTTAACTTTATTTGCATATAGTGTTTTTTCCCCCACATCATCTTCTATATATAATGGAGGATGGATGTGATGTTATTTCTCTTTCCTCTCCCTTTGCTGTATCTATAGGGGAGGCATTCTGGATTGGGGATTGAACCCCGATTGGAAGTCATAATTTTTGTTGTTGAAGGCTTTTATTTTCTAGCTCCATTTTGTCAATTTATTTGATAATTTCTTTATAAACTTATCCATCTCCTCTATCCTTTGTTCTTGGAATTCTCTCACATGACTTGAGGAAGCTTCTTCCTCTTTTCCATTTTTCTTCTCTCTAGGGTCAATTCCGCCACTTGAATTCCATATTGCTGTAAAATTTCTTCTACCTCAACATCATCAGTTTGAATCTAGTCTAAGGAACAAGACTTCCTCTATTTGAGTGTCAAGCCAAACTCTGATTCAAAGGCCCCAACAAAAACTATTTCGTTAGCAACCTGTGGAGTTTTAATCTCAGCAGGTAGATTATTGTACGATTTATTATTATTATTTTTAATTATAAAAGTCGGCATATCCTCGTCATCTTTCTTCTTCCTAGCATTGAACTCAGTAAGAATGTATCCATGATATATCTTCTCTCCCCATTTTTGCAAAAAGGAATTCTCTATTTCTTCCCAAGCGGTAATGGAATCATTCAACAAGGATTTGAACCATTCCATGACTTCCTCATCCAAATATTGGATGAAGAGCCTCAACACTATGTCTTGGTGCTCGATATTCAAATTTTCTACAAAGGCACAAAAAATTTCTATTGTCTCTGCACTGATATGTAAACTTCTTCACTAAACCTGGGCAGGAGCTTGAGATATTCATGTGGCATAGAATTTAATGGTTGAGGCAGGTCTAAGGGAGCATATTTGTTTAATAAGGAACTTGAGACAACCATGTGGATCAGAGGTGGCTGTGCTTAATTTATTGGGGGTCTCTGAGGTATGCCCAATTGTGAGACAATTGACTGACCATGGAATGAGAAACAGTTCACACTATGGGTAGGGCTGCTCTGGAGTATATCATTTACCTCCTCAACTTCACAGAGGATAGGAAATGAGAGAGAAGGGGTGTTTATTGAAAATTCCTCTTCTTTGACCTTTAGGGAGGTGGTGCTGAGTAGTTGACTACTTTATGAAGGATATACCATAACTCTAGGAGGAAAATCAAAGCAATGAATTATGGCACTCTATGAGTTGGATGAGGATGTTTTAGGAAACGAAGAGATAATAGCACCAGTATTTGGGGTTTTTCCCTTCCAAATCCTTATGTATATTATTCTTTTTGGGTCAGATACAGATGGAATTATTTGTTGAGAAGTATCTGAGCATGTTTGGGGCCCCTTATAAGCCAAAATGATCATATAAAAATTATGGACAGTGGAATCGCCAAGGTTTTTATAATGAATTGAGACAGTGGAGTTGGAAAGGTGAGAGATATTCAACCCACACTTCCCATGCTCAACTGAAAGAGGGAATGTAAAGATTTATCATACCTAGGGGAAAAATTCTCTAATCTGTTCCCTAACAATGATGCCAAAAAGATGTTGTATCTTTTTCTGTCACCTGTAGCATAAGTGCTTCAGGAAATATAGAAGCCTCCTAGAGACAACCTCTGGGTTGATTGTAGACTAGTGCTTAGGACATATTAAGAGAGGAGTGATTTACATACTATGAGTAGGGATTTCTACTACACTCCAATCGTCACTTAGTTTGAAAAATATAATAAAGGGGGCTTGGTTAAATAGTCCTTTATTAAGGTGGACTCGAGCAAATATATGGATCTGAATGCAAAATGGGTAGATTTGGTTAATCTTAAGAGAAATGTCTGATTCTAGTGGCCGACACCCAACAATATGCAACCTTAATATTGGAATTGTAGTAACATGAAGAGGAGGAAAGAAAGAAGGGAATTCGATGCAAACAACTAGATACAATGTAGAATCATGAGCATCAAGCTCCAGCAGAAGTATGAAAGAATGAGGAGGTGGAATGGAAGGAATTGTGGAGCACGAATTAAGGTTTCATACTCTATACCTCATGGACACACTTGTCACTAATCAACATAAATAAATTTGTTCTCATAAAGGTACTGTAAGCTATCAAATAACACATGTAAATCTTTAATTAACACGGGGACTGTTACTACTCACTAGCATACATATAACCATGAGAGAGTAAGATCGACAGCTTCATTACACAATTTTAGTAGGAGAGAAACATACATGAAGTGAAATACAGAGAGGAAAACATATTGATCATTTCTATGATAGGAATCAACATAATAGTTTCATTAATTCTCGAAGATCGAGTCCAAATTACCAGTCCATATACATTTAGTACTTATCGCTCAAATCCCTCATGAATAGAAAATAGAACCAATGTGGAACCACAAAATTCGAGCCTATTGTTTGTAGAATTTAGGAACCTTTCTTAACTGTTTCTTACCTATTTTTATCAGGAGAGGGGAAGCTTTGAAAACAATTACAAAAATATCTTAGCCTGAGCTCCAATTGCTTGATTGACTGACTGTCTCGATGTACAAAGGCTTTGTCGCTCAAATCATTGTAACAAGATGATTTCTTTCTTTAAAATACAACATAACTTAATAAAAAAAACGACAGAACAACAAATATTAAGAAAAACTAAATGATGATTCTAGCTAAATAGCTCCATGCCACTTCCTATTATGGCCTTTGATCAAGCCACGTATCTACCACAATGTGCCTCTTCCGTTACTCGACTGGTCTCCCTATCACTTTCCACCTGAACTGAATGAATTTCCCACTTTCTAGAGCTGGGAGCAATTAACAATGATGGCCTCTGTGTTGCTCGGGAATCGTAGTTGCTGACTTATCCATCCCTCTAAACTTCTTGTATAACAGTACCCGAGCCTGATATGCCTAGTAAAATTGCAGTAATATTATATTGCAGATTCATAATATTTGAACTTTATACTTAAAAACATTACAAAACAGGTGAGTTCCAATGTTCCTTGGGCCCCTTATGTTTAGCCTCTTTCAACATTTTCCTCCATAGGGCCGAGGGTAGTGACTGAAGGCTTGGCCTTAAGGCACTAGGGATTTTTGTTCCAGTTCGGTGGCATTTTTACTTTGTAAATAGCTTAGCACCCAAGGTCCTTTAAGTTCTTCTTTAACCATGTGCTTAGCCAAATATTGGAGTCCCTCAATTTGGTGGTTTCCAATCGCGGTTTTATTTTGGTAGTTGCGACATGCTCATTTCTCCGATTGCTGATAACCCTCTGCAGTTAGCCCAAACCTTGCACCTTTGTTTCTTTGAATCTTCTTGCAACTATGCGCCAACCCTGTATCAGAGCCCTCTTATCGGCATTTTTTTAAGTGTCCACTGCTGTAAAGTGCCGATATCCATTAACCTCCGATATGAGATTGCCGATGTGATGTCATCATTTCCACGTGTCAATTCATGAGTGGTGACACATGTCACTTGGATATGCCCCATAGGCCTCCTAAAAATTCCAAAACAAACTGCCATGTGTCCTTCCATACCTCCACGTCATGCTTACATCATCTACCATGTGTTCTTATTAGAGCCAATCCTATGCCATCACACATCATCATCAGAGCTAATTCTGTGTTGCAATGCATCACTTATCAGGAGCTAATCCTATGCTCCCACATGTCACTTATTGAGATCAACCAGATGCTGCCATGTGTACTGCTGCAGGAGAGAGAATAGGGCCCATCTACCCTTTGTTTTGCAGGGAAATCCTTTGTAAACTTATTTTTGGGTCCCCAGATGATTTTACACTATCAACACATTTTAAAGGTTCATGCGTTCAAGAATTGCGATCCTCCAATTCCCGATGTGCCAATCTGCTTGATGTTGTGATTTTCCAACCATTGATATCTGATACTACCTGATCCATTTGTGATCACTGAGATTGGACCTCGCTGATCTACTTTTCCTCTATTATTCGAACCTCCGATGTTGCGAGTACCGATATATTAGAATTCTGATATGTGATACGCCAATGTGCTATGCTACTCTGACTGCGATCGTTGATTTCCATTGTCGCTTGACCTCCAATATGTGATCTTTGATATTGCTTATTTTATAAGGATTTAATCCTTGAACTTCATAAGATGATAACTTTTGATCCATGAGTCCAGTTTTGGAATTCCACATATTGTTGGAAAACTTGTTCAGAGCACTTTCCAATAGAGAGGGTCTAATTTGAACTTTGAGTCCTTTTGAGGCTTGGAAGATGATTGAAAACTTCTCTGCTATTTTGTACTTTTTGACAACCGAAAGCATATGTTGTAGTAGGTGATAACAATGTCCACCTTTACCAGAAACAACTTTTTTTCTTCAACCTATCCCTCACAATGTGATATTGAACATCAATGTGCTTTGTCTTTGAATGATAAGAAAGGTTATTTGCCAGGAAAATTTCATTTTGGCTATCACAATCTATCCTTATATCTCGCTATACCAACCCCATACTTAAACACAATATCTCCAACCAAACTGATTCCTTGCTTCCTTGCTTGCATGAGAGGCTTCCATGTATTCACCTATGTTATTGAAAGTGCCACTACAAAGTATCTCTTTCTCATCCAATTGACTACTCCTCCAAATAGGTTAAACACATACCCATTTTTAGATCTTCTTTGACACATATCTCCAGCCTAATGTACATCAACAAAGCCTCGAATGTCCAAAACTCTGTCTAATCGTGGTCTTCCTTGGTAGCATAAACCATAATCACTAGTGCCACGCAAATAATTGAAAACCCACTTCACTGCTATCCAATGCTCCTTCCATGGTTTTGACATAAACTTGCTCAATTCTCCCATTGCATGTGCAATGTATGGTCTAGCGCGAACCATTGCATACATTAGGCTACCAATTGCAATCGTATATGGAACACTGGGCATGTCCTCTTCCTCTTCTTTTGTCTTGCGACATTGTTCAACATATATCTTTAGACCTATAAGAATATGAGCCTTCACTAGTTTACTATCCTACATATTAAACCTCTACAATATTGTCTTGACATAATTCCTCTAGTTTAACCAAAGCTTCCTCTTTGCCCGATCTCATTTAATTTCCATGCCCAAAATATATTTTGTAGCACCAAGATCCTTTATGTCAAATTTAGAGGATAATTGGGTCTTCAAATCTTAGATATTTTCTTTGTCATTTCCAATCAACAACATATCATCCACATATAAGACAAAATAAATAACATGATCGCCATTTAATTTAAAATACACACAATGATCCACTTTTCTCCCTATGAAGCCAAGTCCCCATATATATGTATCAAATTTATGATACCACATCCTTGGTGACTGTTTTAACCCATACAAAGACTTTTTTAATCTACATACCAACTCTTCCTTACCCTTCACTACAAATCCTTTAGGTTGCTTCATGTAGATCTATTCTTCTAGATCCCTGTGAAGAAATGATGTCTTCACATCCGTCTGTTCCACTTCAAAATCAAAAGAAACAATAACAGATAAAAGTAGTCTAATAGAAGCTAACTTGGCAACAAGAGAAAATATGTCACCAAAATCAATTCCCTGCACTTGGGAATAAAATTGTGCTACCAATCGAGCTTTGTATTTCTCCTCAAATGAGATTATGTTTATTCATTTAGGTTGATCATAATTATATACATGAGGGAGTGACTATTGAGTTTCATCTCCTGATGAATCTCCATTTTCTCTTATTATTATTTACAATTGTTCACCCAATCCCTATGATTAGGTGTCAACATTCCCCCCCTAATATGAAGGGATGTTGGTGAGTCCAAGCATCATTATGAATCTTTCAAGCTTTTCTCTTCCAAGTGCTTTGGTGAAGATGTCTACAATCTGCTCATTAGTGGAACAATGACGAAGATGGATTTTTTTGGCCTCAACATGATGTTGAGTCAGATGATATTTTGTATTGATGTGCTTCGTTCAATCATGGAACTTTGGGTTCTTAGCCAACTTTATTGTAGAGGTTTTCTCAATCATGAGTGGAGTCAAATGTACTTGTTTTACCTACAAATATTCAAGAATTTTCCTGAGACACACAATTTCTTTTGTTGCCTCAGCTGTTGCCACATATTCTGCCTCTGTTGTGAAATCTGCTGGAATTGATTGTTTGCATGATCTCCAGGAGACAACTCCTGATCCACAACTCATAGCATAACCATAAGTAGATACCCCAGTTTCTTTGTCTCCATCGAAGTCTGAATCAAAGTATCCAATCAAGTTGAAGCCGCCCACTTTTGTATACTTGAGTCCAAAGTCTTGAGTTCCCTTCAAGTACTTTAGAACTCTTTTTGTAGTAGACCAATGTTCCTCACAAGGCTTGTGCATAAACTTGGAGAGGATTCCAACAACAAATGAAATGTCTGGTAGTAGTCAGGTAGTTGAGACTTCCTACAAGCTGTCTATACTTTGTTGCATCCTCAAATTATTTTCCTTCATTGGATGTGAGATTTAAGTTTTGTTCCATTAGAGTAGTCAGAGGATTGCATTTAGCCATGCAAAACCTATTCAATAGATCTCTAATGTACTTCTTTTGAGAAAGGAATATGGACTTCGGATGTTGAGTTACTTCAATACCAAGATAGTAATGAACATAGCCCAAATTAGTTATTTCAAAACCTTTCCTCAATTCCTTGTTTATGGATGCAATGTAGCTCTCATTGTTCCCTGTCCTCAAAAGATCATTTACATATACCACAAGATATACAATTATTTTTCCAACTTTCTTGACAAAAAAAGTTGTATCATCAAGATCATAATGTTTGAAATTAAGTTTCAGAAGATGCTCACTTACTTTTTCATACTAGGCCCGCGGTGCTTGTTTGAGGCCATACAAGGATTTCACAGGTTTGCATACTTTATGTTCATGTCCTTTCATAGCAAATCCTTTAGGCTGGGACATAAAAACATTCTCTTTTATATCTCCATTCAAGAAAGCAATTTTTACATCCATTTGGTGGACTTTCCAACTGTTCCAAGTTGTCAGGGCAAAGAGTGTCCGGATGGTAGCCCATTTTGTTGTGGGGGAAAAGTATCCTCATAATCGACCCCTTCCTTCTGTGCAAAACCTTTTGCCACAAGCCTGAATTTTTGTTTGTCAAGTGAGACATCAACTTTATACTTGTTCTTGTAGACCCACTTGCAGTCAATTGGTTTGGTTCCTAATGGAGGATCGACCAGCTTCCAAGTGCCATTATTTATCAAGGCATCATATTCCTTTTGCATCGATTCTTTCCATTCATCATGAGAAGCAGATTCTTTGAAGGAAGTTGGTTCGAAATCTGTAGACAAATTCAATTCACAATCATAAGAAACATCCATATCAACAGGTGAATCAGAGTCATCTACATCACCTCCATTTTGCTGGGTTGAATTTCTATTTCCTGTCTTTCCAACCTCATCAGGATGAACACTTTCAAGTGTCTTTGTCAGCCACTTTGGGGGGTCTTTTTGAGATGGTGCAGGCTGCTCAATTGATTGAGTTGGGACTAAATCAAGATTGATTCTCCCAAATCAGTTAATCACATCACTCAAAGTATCATTAGTGGTTGGAGTTTCATGTGGGGGAGGGAGTGCTTCAGAAGAAGATTCCATATGTTGATCTAGTATAGGAATCCCCCCTTCAAGATGTGGAATATGATTATCAAATTCTTGAAATGATTTTTCATTTGCAAATCTATCTAAGCAATCAAGTCCCGCTCAACAACATTGTCAACTTTGGATGATTCAAGAAAGATTACATCTCTAGATACAACAAACTTTTTATTGAATTCATCATAGAGATGATATGCTTTGGAGGTGTTTGAATACCCCAAGAAGATACACTTATGACTTCTTGCACCAAGTTTTTTTAGATGTACCTTTGTTATCAAGGCATAGCATGTGGAACCAAAGACCCTGAGATGCTTTACTGAAGGAATGTGCCCATATCACATTTCATAAGGAGTCTTGTTTCTAATAGAACTAGATGGACATCTATTCTTTACATATACAACACACAGAACTGCATCAACCCAAAACATCAATTTTACATTCTTGAAAAACATCATGGAGCACACCATATTTAAGATTGTCCTATTGATTCTTTCAGCTACTTCGTTCTGTTGGGGATTATAAAGCACAATTGTTTGATGTTTGATCCCATGTTGGTGAAGATGGTTTTCAAATTAATTTGAAGTGTATTCTTTTCCATTATCAATGCAAATAGAACCAATATGAGATTGTGCATCATTTTCAATGCATGTATGAAAGTTCTTGAATGTTTGAAAAGCATCAGATTTGATATTCAATAAATAAACCCAACACATTTTGGTGTAGTCATCAACAAATGTCATAATATATTTATTTCCATTTGTAGAAGGAACATGCATTGGACCACATAAATATGAATGAATGAGTTCAAGTTTTCTATGTGCTCTAGAATGTGAATAGTGAAAAGACTATTTTCTATGCTTTCCTAGGAATTGTAGGCAAACCAGTAACACCATTTTTCTTCAACAAGTGGAGCCTGTCATAGTTCAAGTGTCCAAATCTAGAATGCCATAACAAACTTGATGGAATTGTACCTTCTTCATAATGAGAACTGTATGATAAATTGTGTGCATGAGCAGAGGTACCTTGCAACTTGAGAAGCCTTTCTTCTTCTATTCCGATCATGACAAGTGAGTGATCTAATGCTTTTCTGACCTCAACCTTGCCATCAAACATATGAATGGAGTGTGCTTGCTGGTAGATGTGGACCAAGGACAAAAAATTTCTCCTCAGCTGTGGGAGATATAAAACATGATGCAAAAGAAAGTCTAGAAGACTAGGCAATTTAAACCTTAATGTCCCAAGCCCTGATGGCTTGAGTTTTGATTTGTCTGCAAAGTATAATGCTCCATCAACATTGTGAGTAAATTCTTCAAAAAAATATTTTCTAAAAGTCATGTGGCAAGTTGCTCGTGAATCAAGCAACAAATCATTTTTCCAAGAAGCAAGTGAAGCATTAAATACGTCTTCATTTACTCCAATATTACAGTGTGCCACAACATAGTGAGCGGATTCAGGTGCTTTACCTTTCTCTTTGTCATTAGTTTTATCTTTGGGTTGGTTTCTTTCCTGCTCAATTCTGTCCCAAGGAAACTTGCATGTGAATGTATCATGTGATCCATCTCTATTGCAACGCATGCAATGCAAATCTAACTTTTCTCCTTGAGAGTGTCTGCCCCCCGTGTCTCTGAAATTTCTTTTTCCTCTTCCTCTTCGACCACCTCTTCCGCTGGAAGAATCTTAAGAAAGATTCTTCTCTCTATGTGAAAGACACACAACCTCTTTAGAATACTAAGGAGATGTCTTCTTCCCAAAAGCTTTCTCTCTTTCAACAGTGTTTTTGACAAGGGAGTCAAAGGAAATTTATTTGAGGTTTCCATTTGCTTGCAATGACTCAAGATAATTTGAGTAAGTGGGATAAAGTGCCTTGACAAAATCTATCAGAGGAATGTCCAGTTCAACATTAGTGACTTTGATATCATGCATAATAGATTTTACTTCTGATGCAAGAGCAAGAGGATCATCATTTTGTAATTCAAGGCTGAACAATTTAATCATGAGTTGAACAACTTCAAGTGCAGAGTGTGAGTCATAGAGTTCCTTCAGTGTTTGTAAGGCTCCAAAAGCATTTGAAAATGGTGAAATATGGTGACTCACCTCTTCATTTACTAATGTTGCAATCAAGGCATAAGCCTTGCTGTTCTTATTTTCACAAATGGTGAATTCCTTGTCTGAGGTAGGCTATTTTGGTTCTTTGTCTCCGTCTCCAACACACACTCCTTTCCATAGCTCATTAAAAATGAGAGTGTGTTTGATTTTCCATGACCATTCTGGATAGTTCTCCTTACGGGTGAGAACCTGTTATGAAACCAGCTCACAAAAAGATAGAAAAGAGAGATCCACGCCTTAGAATTCAGCCTCTTCGAGGGGG
>APFE031487554.1:18488-34274 GCA_000404065.3 Pinus taeda | reverse complement strand
TAAATTAATTGAGATATATCTTAAACAATAGAGTACTCATAAATTAGATCTATGGTATGGAAATTGATTATGGCCTCACTCCTTGCAAGGTAACTAAGTTCCAATAATAGGTATTAGGTACTAAGGTATAAAGTGAGTTTTTATGTCTCTATGGTGATATCTCTAAATTTTAGTTTCATATATTTATATGTGATCAAAATATGGTGCTCAATTGGGACATATTGATAGTTATTTGGTCAATATTACTCCAAGGATGATGTTGCCTCTTGAATAAGGGAAAAATATTAAATAATGAATGGTTTAAGAGGGAGTATCAAATAAAAGTGTATAATAATGATGGTTATTTTCTACGTGCACTAATGCTTCTTTATGTTCATTAGGAGTTAACTAGTGTGGATAACTTGTTGTTACTAAAGATAATTATTGAATTTATGAATGATTTGTTTTAAGATTGCCTCTTTTTTTCATCTACATGCACTATGAGTGTCAAGGGAAACAACATCCTTGGGGATATCCCATCATATTCTATAGAGAGAAAGATCATACACCCCTAGTCTCTTAAATCATTTGCAAAGACATCTTAGGGAGGCAATATATTCGAGATCTAAAAAATGGAAATTATAAAGATATTGAAGTTTAGTTTGGAGTTACTTAAGAGAAGCTTTCCAATATCAAACCACCTACCATTAAGGAGAAATTAAAAAGTTTCCAAAAGCATCGAGGACATCCTCATGACTACTCCATATGTAATACACATGACCCAATACAAGCCTAACTCAACACAAGAGTATGAACACCCTAGGTGGAGTGCATGCTAGAATTAGCAAAGAATAATAGAGATTTGACACTTATCCCTTGGACATCTATAGGATATGTCTTCTCATATTATTCTCCCCTCTTCTTTGTTTTCATGCTAGTATTAGGAAGTCAATAATATTATGCATGTTGCTTATGCCATAGAAGTTAAGCATGACTTTCATCAACCCAAAAGAGGGATGTAAATAAACCCACATGCGGAATAGGAAATTCCATAGGTTTCGGAAGCAAAAACAAATTATAGGTTCTTTAAACAATATATTAAAAAGAAGATAATGGAATTATGTTGTGTTCATGAATTGTGGAGTACATGAAAAGAAGTAGAACGTATAATAAGAGTTACCTTATGTTTGAGAGTATAGGCTTAGAGTATTAACTATAGACATTTTAAAGAGACTAATATTTTCAGCTTATCACAAGATAAGTTAAAATTACCTAAGTAACCCAAGGAAGTAAAGAAGACATTAACTATTCAAGCAAAAATGTGGGAAATATCATTTAAGGAAATAACAGTATAATTCCCCAATAGTACACATCAAATGAATGCAAAAGTGAAAGAAATGTGTACGTACCTTAAGATGGTATGAAATTAACATTGGAAGGATGGTTAATATATTATTTGAATAATATGGGAAATAATTATCAGAAAAATAAGGAGTTTAAGAAAGAAAGGAAAGTTTCTAAGTTTGATCCCTAATGTTATTTGTTTATATCTGATAAAGTTAGATTATGGAGGGAGAAAAAAGGAAAATTTTGCAATTTTTTGTTATGAAACCAGCTCAAGAAAAGATAGAAAAGATAGATCAACGACTTAGAATTCAGCCTCTTCGAGGGGGAAACCTCTACATTACATAAATGAACAATTCTTGGATGATACAAATGAAAAGACCTCCTTTCTATATATAGGAGTCTAAGGGCTCATAACATAATCAGAGCCGACATAACAATAATAATGTAAGGGCACAATAATAACAATAGTGGGCTTCTATGGGCACAATAGTAACAATGTGGGCACTACATGGGTACATCAATATAATAAGGGGGTTGTACTAATAACAATAAGGGGTTACACTAGTAGTATAGGGGCCTAAAAGAACCACTCCCATAATAGATATCAATGAATGCATTTAAAAAAAAAAATTTGTGTACAGTAAAAAATGTACTTCTGTTGCCAAGAAATAACACTTCTAGTGGTAGTTTTGTAAAAAAAAATATAATTATGATATAAATATGTATCAAAGGTTTTATATAAGGGAGGAAGTTAAATGGAAACTCAAGGCAGTGTTCACAAAAAAGTGCGCAGTTGAAGGCAAAGGTCTTTGAGGCTATGGTAACAATATCAAACTTAATAGAACGTTATTGATATGTCTTCAGAATTTTGACTCCAATGCTATCAATTTAAATTCATTAGCAATTTAAATGCATAAGCTAAGAAAAATTCTTTAGAAATAAAAGCAGAATTCAAATGGAGTGATCGTACTTACATTTTATTCAATGCTTAACAACAAGATTGTATGTGCAACATTTATGGGCGAGATATACGTGCAGAGGCCGAGCCGAGCAGCATTGCAACCATGGTGCACATTAAATTCTATGGCAACTATGGAAAGACTTCTATCATGTGAGATATACAGTGAAGAAATTATATATGGAGACGTTGGCTCGAAATAGGTCACAACCCGAGGAAGAGTCTTGGGACTTGTGCAGGTGTTCGATGGGTATACCAAGCATTACACCAAATTATCACGTAGAGGGTAGAGGGAAGAGAGCATGGGACTGAAGAATATGGTAGACTATAGGACAAATTTATGAAAAATGGCAGAAGGGAGTTACACTGGCAGACTGTAATGCCAAAAATGTAGCTAGCTCTGATACCATATTAGTCCATGAGGTAACTCCTCAAATGAGATTCTATTTATTCTTTTAGGCTGATCATAGTTATATACATGAGGAAGTGACTATTGAGCTTCATCTCCTGACGACTCTCTATTTTCTCTTATTATTTATTTACACTATTTAAAATTGTTCACCCAATCCCTATGATTAGGTGTCAACATTATGCATTTATCTTCTTAAACACCCATTTTCTTCCAATGAGTTTCCTTCTAGCTGACAACTCCACTAGATCCCCAGACTCATTTTTATCCAAAGATGCCATTTCTTCAACCATGGCCTCTTTTAAGAGTGTTCCATCCTATAAATCCACTGCCTCCCTGATAGTTCTGGGATCATTATCAATAATAGATAAATCAAAATTTGAATAGAAAGTAGATGGACTATAACTCTCTAGCTTCCTTCCCTCTTGAACTGATGTTCTCCAAATTGGAGTCTATGGCTCCTCTTCTAATTCCTATTCTTCTATAGATTCTAATTCTTCCTCCTTCAGTTCAAACTATATCTTTTTAGGTTCCTTTGGTATGGCTTCATGTTTAATAACATCCTTCACCTCTCTAAATACCACATATCGACTGTACCCAACCTTCCTTGTTTTTGGGTTCCAAAGATTATAACCTTTTACACCATCCTTATACCAATAAAGATGCACCTTTCAGATTTACTATCCAGCTTGATTATTTTCTCCTTTGGAACAAGTACATATGCATCAGAACCAAATACCCTGAGATGTGAGAGAGAGGGTTTCTTATGAGTCCATACCTCTTATGGAGTCTTATCCTCCAACAATGATTAAGGTGATTTCTTAAATAGGTAACATGTAGTATCCATTTCCTCTGCCCAGAATTCTTGTCCCAACCTGGCACGACTGAGCATGCTTCTTACCTTTTCCATCAATGTCCTGTTCATTCTTTTCGTACCTCCATTTTTTTGAGGTGTGTATGGAGTACTATTACACGATGCTATACCACAATTATAACAAAACTCTTAAAATTCCTTCTTGTATAACTCTCCACCATTATCTATCCTCAATACCTTGATCTTATTTTCTCTCTGATTTTCCACTAGGGCCTTAAATTCTTTAAACCTGTCAAGTCTTCAGATTTGTTCCTGTGGAAATATATCCATGTATTCATCGATAAGTCATCTATAAATGAGACACAGTACATAGCCTCTTTCCCAGTGATGGAACCGACGCAGGGCCAAACATATCACTATGCACAAGCTCTAATATCCCTTTCGCCTCTTGGCACCAGAGGGAAAACTCACATGATTCTACTTTCCATATACACAATGTTCCAATTTTAATTCCCCAAATCAATACCAACGCTCCCCAAACGATATTGTAGGTATCTTTCTCAAACACTGTTTTTACACATGCATCATCCATCTTGCTTACAAAAATATTATTTATGGCCAATGTTGGAATATGCATAACACCATGAAGTGTTCTAATCCTTCCACCTTGCAATTTCAACTTGAATTTTCCATGTCCGATAATTATAGCCTTCCTTTCATCCCCTAGGAAGACATCACCACCATCATATTTCTCGTACTTGCAAAACCACTCGCTATGGGGAGTAAAGTGGAAGGATGCACCCAAGTTAATAAACCATGCCTAATGATCTACTTGTGTACTTGAAGAAGAAGCCAAGTGCACATCCCCACCTTCATCTGAGGTGGTTTTTGCCTCATCAAAAGGAACATCATTAGATCCATTTCCTTTCTCAGGAGTTTTATATTTACAATCCTTTTTATAGTGCCCTTCTTTTCCACTTTTATAGCATACCTTTATAGGTTTTCCTAAAGATTTAGATCTCCCACTTGAGGAATTCTTTTTGTTTCTATTGTGGGACCATCCTCTTAAAGACAAGGCTCTCCATTCTGTCTTTCCATATTTTTTCCATCTCATCTCTTCCAACAACAAAGATGAGACTATCTCATCAAATTTCAAGGTAGTTGTATTGCTACCTATAACAACAACCAAACTATCCCACGGATATGGTGGAGAACACAACAAACTGATGCACTTATCTTCATCTGATTTTTTTTATATCAATAGATAAAAAATGGCATACCACAATATTAAAGGCAATCAAATGCTCTGTCATTGAGTATTTATCCTTCATTCTCAGGTTATACGACTTTTTCCGCAGTAATAGTTTGTTAACTAGAGACATAGATTGGTACAAAGACTTGTCCCATAAATCCTTCATTGTAGCTTCTCCTGATACATTCAACAATACTAAATCTAAGAGACAAAATCGTATTGTTCTCTTCATTTTCATATCTAACTTCGCCTGTCTTCTTTCGACATTCCTATTGATGCCCTGCCTGGATCTACAACAATCCATTGATCTCGGTCCACCAACAAATCCTCCATATTGAGCTTCCACAACTCAAAACTATGACCATTAAATTTCTCTATCTTTATCTTTCCACTCTTCGCCATCTTCTTTCAGCACAATAATCGATTCTGCAGATCTCCCATTGAATAGGATCTACCATATGCCTAAGCAAAACCCCTCAGCAGCAAAGTTGTTCCCTTGAAGCCAAAAATACTCTGATACCATATGTAGGTTTTAACCCTATACATAAATTACCTAAAAACAAATTGTAAAACACAAAAATATACAATGGCAAGAATATAAAAAATATATCCATAGATATTTTCCCCTGGATCCAAAAATTGGGACTACCATATTATTTTTTCATTATATTCCTTTCGTGGTTACAATACATATATATACATGCCGAAGCATTCATAAAGCCCAATCCCCTAACCCTAGATTAGAACATAACCGTATTTCCCTTAACTAGATATACAAGATACCATGGGAAAAAAACCATCATGCCCAAAACCCTGCGTGAAAACCATGCACAAAACTGCCTAGAAAATATTTTTCGGGGCACTGCCCCAAACCCAAATTTATTTTATTTTATTTTTATTTTTTCATTTGAGGTCAATCGTGGAAATAATATAACACATACCTGACACTTTCGTTATATTTCAAATCCCTTAAACAAGGAACAAGCTCTCCTGCTCTCAATAAGTCGTGATCCCTCTTCCTCCCATGTTATAAATGTCAATAAATGATTCAAGCATATCTTTAAGAAAATTAAATAAAGGGTGAAGACGAGAAAGGATTTTTGTGTATAGAGGTGAAGCAAGAAAATTTGTTGGGGTACTGAACAGGCTTGATGGAAGCAAGGTGATTCTTGTGTCTCTGTGATATGACTCCGTCGGGGTACTGTCCAAGTTTGCTGGAAGCAAAGAAACACTGAGTAATGTGCTTAAAAATCTCGGTATACTTATTATCCTCCCCCCCATCGAAAAATTTGAGGTGTGACTAGTATTATGTTGATTTGTTTCAAGTTGAGAAAAAAATAGAAGAGACTATATCTTTAACTAAGATAAGTGGCAAAGTCAAGGTAATTTGTATGGCGAACCAACACTTCCTGAAAGACTAAGACCTTGCAATTATAGGTAAAACTTGAGAAAAGAAGCTCTAGTTCTACCAGTGTGTCACCAAGTGTTGACACTGCAATCACTACCCTCCAAAATTTTTGCTAAGATTGAATTTGAAGCCTATTGAGGATCTTATGATTTGTCATTCCATGGTCATTTCATTATCAATTAATATTGTGCTATGTGTTTAAGTCGTCTTACCAACTATTGATTTTGTGCACCTTTTCTTTCACAAGTGTCGCTTTCGTGTTTGTGACTGTCGCTTTTTCTTGTTTTCACTTTAATAAGTGGCATTTTCATGTTATCTTCGCTCTCAAAAGTGTCATTTTAATTTTCTTTGAGTGTTTGCAAGTGTCGCTTTCGCATTTTCTTACTGTCGCAGATTTCACTTTTAGTTGTTTTCACTCTTGTATGTGTTGCACCTTTGCACATCATTGAAGTTAGTTATGGCACACTATTTTACATTATATGGTCCTATATATTGTAAGAATACATGATAGACACATCCCTACAACTTACCACATGTTCTAGTCATTATTGACATTTCTGTTACAACTTGTGTTCTAAGTATCGTAATGTGTCATTTCAATTGTTGCACTTAGAAATAAGTGTCACTTTGCTATCTTCTCAAGGTGTGATTGCTAATCATGAGTCTTTTTTACTCCCCTATATTTTATTGATGGATTTCATGTGTGTGATACATGTTTTAGTCGTGTTCAGACACATTTCCCTCTTTTACTCTAGTGCTCCCACACTTAACCATTTTGGAGCTCTTATTGGTCCTCTTGCTTAGTGCAAGTTGTGAAGGTACTAACCCTCTTACTAGGTTATTAGCACAATAAATTATTGAGCCTAATTGATGAAACCTTTCCCACTATTACTTGTGTACTAATTCCTTCTTAAGTCTATCTCCAATTACTGCATATTGAGTAGCCTTCCAAGTATGGTCACCTAACCCTTCTTTGCTTATACCGACTCACAACACTAATGTTTTATCACCTATGTCTTGCATAGTTCATGGAGCACTTTTAGATGAAAATAATGACCTCTTTCATCCCATTTCAAAACTAAACTGTAGAAGGAAAAGGCCGTCTTCCATCCACAATGTAGTGATGCCTTTCCTAGGCTAAGTGACCTGGCCTTCTGCTGTCTCCCTTAGTGAATAGTGAATTCTAGATGAATAGTTAGCCACTATTGGGCCAAACTGTGTTAGCATAGGAGGTAAAGCACAATCCAGATGAACAATTAGCCACCGTTGACAAAAAATATGTTTCCATAAAGGCCTGTTGTTAAGCCTAGTGCATGACGCAACAACAAGGCTTAGTCTTGCATCCATTATTGGCTGTGGTCCCTCTCTGTGCTCAAGTCCCTCCCTATATAGCCTCTCCTAGTGTAGAGTGAAATTTCAATGGATAATGAGCCCTTTTTGAGAAAACTTGCACCTCCCTTTAAGCCTTCTCTTCCTTCCAACACACATCACATTCTCAAGCACCAAGCCTTCAACCTTATTCCTTGTCCTTCCCCTCTTTGCTGAATACTTGTTCAAGCCTCTCTCTCTCAATGCATGGTGTAGTAACAAGGCTCAATAAGGCCTCCTCTTAGTCCTTGTCTAGTAAAACTATGCTGTTATGGTCTTCCTCTCTTTCCTTCCTAGCACATTGTGCAACCTTGACCAACAAGCTCATCAAACTTGTTCCTTATGCTTTCCAACTACGTTGGACCATGAAGAGCCCTTTCTTCATAGTGCATGGTGTAGTAAAATTTAACAATGGTCCTTTCCTAAACCACTATTGGGATCAAATTCACCCTCTTCATCAAGCCCTTTCTTTCAGTCTTCACACAGGCCTATCACAAGATACTTCTTGCATGAGCAAGGTAGAGATAGAATAAATGATTTCATGACTGATTTTTTCCTTTTCCTGAGTGAACTTCATTGGCAGGTGTATCTCCTCAACAAGGAAGATGATGCTCAAGGAAGATGTCAAGGAGAATAAACAAAGAAGAACTTGTAGAGAAGAAACACAATGAAAACCCATCATGAAGACATGAAGCATATCCTAGATCAAGACAAAAAGTAGACATTACATGATATCTCCGAAGGTCCTGATACTGATCCAGATCCTTTGGAGGGTAAAATTGAAGAATGAAGTAGATCCTTCATAAAGATGAAGTACTGATAAGATCTTCCATGAAGATTGAAGACAAAGCATCAAGGAAGAAAACTTCGCACTACCACCTCGTCATGAAGTCCATGTCATTGTTGTCAAGTTGTGACTTGTGTAAAGTGTCATCACCATGTCAGATGTGTCCATGTGTCATGCCACATCACTTGTGGATGTAATATGTAATTATAAAAAGGAAAAGGAAAAATTGTAATGTGTGGAAGTCCAATAGTCATGTGGAATATGAAAAGTAACATACATAAAAATGAGTTAAATAGAGGTTAAATAGTTGTTAGGATAAATCCAGAAGTCCTATGAAAGTCAGAAGGTCACATTGGAAATCCAAGAGTCATGAGAGTAGTTCAAAGGTCATGAGGATATGAAAGGTAAATCCTATTGTTATAAAATGATCTAAAAATCACCCTTGAGTGACCTCAGTTAATTAATTATTGAATGAAGGTATTACATACTCATGTGTTGGTGTGTGTCTATGTTATTTTAGGCAACATATCAATTAGATTGCAAAATACACAGACACTGGAAAATGGAAAACAACAAGAGAAACAAAGTAAACAAATACAATAACACAACAAGTAATAAGGAGTTCACCCTATCCTCCAGGGCTACTTCTTCGGTCCAGCTTTCGTGGTGGCCTTCTTTTATTGTGTCTTTAAAGTAGAGAATTACAATGAGGAGCTCAAATTGGTAGGGTGGTTCTTGGATCCCCCAAGCCACTAGAGTACACAGACTCTTTTCCTTACCAGAACTTGACCTCTCTTGTCTTTAATGGGAGGAGCCAAACGTGGTGCTCAATTCCCGACAGATCCTCTCAGGGATTTCTTGATGCTGCCTTATGTTGCAGGTCAGCTCGACTCTCTCTCTCTCTGCTTCTTGCTTCACTGTCTTTTCTTTTCTCTGTCTTTGTCTTATTCTCTCTGGTTCTTCCTCTCGGTGTCCTTTGTTCTCTGTCTCTGTTCATGACTTTAAAGCCAATCGATCTCAGGACTGCTCGCTCCCTCTTCCACCCCCGTCGGATGGCCTACTGTTGCTCGCTTGGGGTTACCTATCTCTGCGTCATCATCAATGGCTCACAGGAAGTGGCTACTTGTCCTCTTGTGAACTTTGCCAGCTCTTCTTCGTCAGTTCAGTTTTTCGTTTACACCATGGAATGAATCATCCGCCAACTCAGCGGTCAAATTGGATGTCAAGCTTCTCTCTGTCATGGATTAATCCCCTATTAAATCCTGTTCCTCCATTGGGCACGATATCCACCGTTAGATCTAGAGCCCCCAGATCCGACGACATTCTCTCATTTTGCGTGGTTGACTTGCTTGACTGTTAGCATGCGATGAGCAGTGCTTTTCTCTCTCATTCGCATACCACGCGTTGGGCGCTGAATGGAATCACTTGTTTTTCTCCAAATCCGCTTACCACCCAAGGGTTTCCCCAATATACTGCCGGTTTTAGAGCGCAGGTACCGCCTTTAGATTTTACCACTTTCCCCATGGTTTTCCTAGCTTTCATGCTACCGAGCGCTTGGGGCCTTTCCTTCTCGAGGGGTTTTTCCCAGCGATGCATGATTAGTACTAATCGTGCATTAGAAATGGCCTCCTTTTCCTGATCCAAGCTTCCCAAGTGCCAGTTTGGCCTCCTACGCAGTCTCCATGGGCCTTAGTCAATGCGCTTTGACTGAGGTCATCATCGTTCCTCGCTGGCTGCCAACTGCCACTATTTAGAGGTCTTCCTGATCGCTCTGTGCTCTTGAATTCAAAGTTTTTGTCCTGATTTGATACAATCATGGTATCATGATAATATTCATGGATCCAATTCAGATCAGAAAATAAACTCACAACTCAAGCAAGGGGTTTTTAGAGTCATAAACTTCGGATATCTAGCCTTGGCTTCTTTAGCTTGGCATAGGAGACAATATCATTCTTTTAAAGAAGCAAGAAGTGACTTAATGTTTCACTATTGGAGCTAGTGCCTCACCATTGTAACTGTGTACTTGGATCTTTCACCTAATAATTGAATCTCATTGAGTGAACACACTTTCATGCATGTATCATGAATGTTTTAAGACTATTCTTTAGATGTTTGTGGTATATGTTATGTTCATATGTAATAAGGAAATTAAATTTCTTCATTGGATTTGGTGCTCATCTTGTTGAATGTGTGTTGTAGTTGTTTTAATGATTGTTGTGTCTATGTGAACTATTTTGTTAGATAGGTAACATATCTTTCCTTTCTCTCATGTGTCTCTCTTAGGATAGTACTATTACTTTCCTTCTAGAGACACACGTTTGTCTCCTTATCATGAAGGCATCCTTTTACACATTGCAACTAGTGTTTCACAATGCCAACTTGCTTGTTCGAAGATTATGTGTATAATATCTTATGTTATCCATTGAAACAAATGAAAACCTTAAGTTATAGTGCCTAAGTTGATACTCTGGTTGGAGCTCGTACTCCAAATGGTGTGAGGTATAATTGATACTTCACATTGGGAAGACCCCCTGTATGTTGGTGTTATCCAACATTATCAACAACTAGCTGGTGTGATCTTGTAAAATTTTCATTTTACCTATTTTGCTATGAATAATGGAAGTGATCAAAGACCAAATTAAGTATGATGTCTCTAAGTTAAATTAACAATGAAAATTGTTGTAGTTTGTAATGTGTTGGTCAAGGCTATACACTGATTTGGTTATTATTATATCAAATTGAGTACCATGTCCATGAGTTAAATTAACAATACAAATTTCTATAGTTTGTAATGCATTGGTCAAAGCTATACGAAGGGTTAGTTATTGTAACAAAATTAGATCAAATTGAGTACGATGTCTCTTGATTTAAATTAAACATGCAAATTGTTTTTTTTTTGTAATGTGTTGTTTGAGGTTATATAGTGCATTGGTTATTGTAACAAGATTCCTTTATGCAATACTCAGAGTCAAGAAAAGAATGGTTCGATGATCAAAGTTACTGACATAATAAAGTATGCTTGGTTACTGCTTTTATGAGAACAAAGTGTTAACACAAGTCTAATTTAGTTAATCCAATTGTACGCTTCTTGAATATGCAATATATAATCCAGCAGAGTCTGCTGTTGACTTTTTTTTTGAAGTATTGGAAGTTACCTAGGTGATTAGGACAACATATTAAGGATGGTGTAGGATGTACACATTGTATACATATTATACATAGTATACAAACCTAGGTCTTGTAGTCAAAAACATAAAATTTGTAATATGCCCACAGGGAAATAGATAAGAACAAACACTTAGCTTACTTGTTTATTTAGACCATCCAGATCAACCCTTTCCACACTTCTTGTCCTTGACATCTATCTAGTATTCCCCCCCCATGCTCATGGAGAATATTGTTTATCCAATACCTTTGCTCTTGGTTTCTCACAAGGTTTTTTGTTACTCCAGATTCACTTGAACAACTATCTCAACAACTTTTCCTTCTTATAGTGACTATGCTACTCCAAAGGTGATTGAACTTAGGCTTAATGAATCTTCCTTCTAATAGTAGATTTTCTTCTCCAATATAATTTTAATTAGGCTTTATATATACCAACAACTCATAATGGGTTTTCCTCATAAAATTCCACCATATATCAACTCATTAAACACATTGTTCACAACTGCATTTGTGAACAACCCTTGAGATTTATGCTCAAAATCTCCTCAGAGTCCTTCTTGTCTCATATCTAGGGCTTGGATCACTCCCATAGCCCTAAAATACCTCATATTTTCCCTTAAAACCCAACCATCAGTGAATTCAAGGATCATGTATCTCTGTTGCACTATTCATTTTTTCCTCTTCAAGATGGATCAGGGGTCTCCACCCTCTTTACTGGATCTGCCTAGATTTGAGGCCTTATGACCTTCTTATGCCAACCTGAGACCCTTATGCACCTCTCCTAATACAATCAAGGGCCTTTTCATCTTGCTATAACATACACAGTGATCTCAACCTCCACAGGGATTCAAACCTCCCCTTTTAGGAATAATGGACTCACGATAACCCCTTTATAACTCAATATTTCTCAAAACACACAACAAAGATAACTTGTCTATTCTTCATTGAGTCAAATTTCTTAGAATTCATATAAAATTTTCCTTCTTGTAGCTCTACCTTTTAAGGGTCTACAACTAGCTCTTTTTCACATATGGTTAATTTCTCTTTGTATTGGCTCTACGCATGGCACCATTCCTTATATTTATGTTTACTTGGTTTACTAACTTGAAACCCTTGACATGCATACTTCAGGCCCCAACCTTATATTTCAACATATAATCACCCTCTTCTTAGCTTCAGTTTCGTGGTATATCTCTTACATATAGATCTGAGGGAATTCAAACCTAATACAACTCTTTCAACCCTCCTTTCAAAGAGATTTAGGGCCACAAACCTCTCCAAAACTACAATATAAGTTGACATCCCTACTTGACCTCCTTAGACCAGGAGTATTGCGGCCTCCTACAACTCTCTCAACATAAGAGCGATTTCATCTTCTTTTACACCTCACCTAACATGAACCTCACCTTAGGCTCTTTATATACTTTTCATTGAGTCACTTAAGAAAAATTCTAGATCTAGGGTTTTAGCCTCTTTGACCCTTAGAATAAATTATTATTTCTTTCTTGGTCCTAAACCCAGTTATTTGGGTCCAAAACCCCATTTTGGGTAAATTTCCCAATAAAAAAATTATTGTGGGTTGTCCTCTCTTGGAAATACCTTATGAGCTACCAAAAATCTAACACTTCCTCTTAGTGAGGAAGGTATTTCCTTCACACTTATAGCTCTATGAATTTCCGTGCATGCCCATGACGTCCTTGCGTGAGTCATGAATTTACTTGCATAGTCGTATCTATCCACCTATGTGCCACAACTTATTTGTACTAGTCCTATCTTTGACTTTAATGGTGCATGAATATTATCGCATGTAACATGGCTTTTTCAACATGATCCTTTCCTGTCCTCGTAGGATCTATGATTTTCCTTGCACCACCATGAATGATATCTCATGGTTCATGAATGTCCTTGCATGGACTGAAAACAACTTGAAATCTCTTGATCCTAAATATTTCAACTTCCATAGGGAAGTTGACAATCCTTTGTAATCTCCCTCTAAAGCAAGAATCCCTCTGAGTCTACACAACCTTCATTGGCTCACTTTGCTTCATGAGCACACTCTAATCCATCTACCTTCAAAGTTGCTATGATGCCATGTTGATTTTTCCGGCACTTCAACTTCAGGTATATGTCTAAAACATGATGATAAACATTCTTAAATACCCTCAAACTACTATCACTTTGCACAATGGAAATCTTTAGTAGTGAAATCAATTGGGGCATAGAGATATGAGCTCAATGCTCGATTATTTTACTCTTCTATCAATAAAAGAATCACGAGGCTCCTATAACATGGATCATGGAACTCAATCTATAATACAACCAATATATATAGTATACAAACTAGGGATTTCAATTTGCAACATCGGTTTTACAATTTGTCCACAAGGAAATATACAAGAAAAAATGTCAAACAATTAGCTTACTTGTTGAAGTAGACCATCGAGATCAACCCTTCCTGCATTTATTTTTCTTGACACTTGGCAAGGCCATTGCCACCTTTACTCACAGAGAATATTGCTGATCCAATGGCTCTGCTCTTAGCTACTCGCAAGGTCTGCTGCTACTCCAAATTTACTTGCACAACTAGATCAACAACTATGCCTTCTTATAGTGACTATACTGCTCCAAAGGTCATTGAACTTAGGCTTAATGAATATGCCTTCCAACAATGGATTTTCTTCTCCAATATCCCTTTGATTAGGCTTATATACCAACAACTCACATTGGGTCCGACTCATCAAATACCATTGTATATAATCTCATTAAACATGTTTTTCACAACTGCGTTTGTGAACAACCCTTGAGATTTATGCTCAGAATATCCTTAGTTTCCTTGTTGTCTCAGATACAGGACTTGGATCACTCCCATAGCCCTATTAGACCTCAGATATGCCCTTAGGAACCCACCATTACCAAATGCAAGCATCATATATCTCTATTACACATTTCATGTCGTCCTCTTCAAGATGGATCAGGGGTCTGTTGATGCCTTGAAAATCGTTGCAACAACATTGAGGAAAACCACCCGGTCCGGACCTTAATGCAACTCCTTTTCCGTTTGGTGTGGTGGCTCCGACTGGAGATAATGGGACCAGTTTCCCAATGATGAATAAAAAGGGGATGGATGAGTGATTGGTTTTCTTATAAAATGGTAATGGATGAATGATTTAATCTAAAAAGTGAAAATATGAATAACTATTCTATCCCGGGAAATTTCTATTCTAAGTGCGACGTTTGATAATCTCTATTAAAAAATAAGCATATAGATGACTCTATTTGTTAAACAAAGACATTCATTCATATAATAATTGCTTTGTTCAAATAGTTGAACAAAGTAATTAATAAAACATTGTTACACTTATCTTCTATATATTACTAATACATGTATGACTAAAAGAATAACATCCTTTAAACATCCAAAAGTGAAAAATATAAAGAATGCTATTGAAAACACATACATATATTCAATAATAGCAAGAGTAATCAAATAACAATTCACATAAAAGAATGAATTCAGATCATAGATAGTAGTACCATATGTGCTGTAAATCATTCCTAATATCAATCACAATTCGAATTCCTTCTTTCAACTCAGAGATACTTTCATATCAAGGCAATAATGCACATCCACATAAAAGCTTCGTCGTTAAAATTTGGAATAATTGGCCCAGTCTTTATAAAAAAATATACCAGAAGTACAATAGTGCAACTTCCAGGTTTGAGTCTTATACAAAAAATGAGGACCCTTTTTAAATGCATGAAAGGGACTATAAATACTTAATTAAACTAACTAGATACAAAAATAAAATTCTATTTAATTGGTACAACTGGATCTTGAAAATCTTCTCCACAACAAGTTTGTTGGTAGTCGGCAACATGATTCATCACTCTGGATGTTTTCCCTTTGATCTGAGTTTGCAAATTGCAACCATCAGTTCCAATTCTGGAGGGTGGCTGAGACACAAATGGAGCTGAGCCAAGTATGTGGCATCGTGTATATAGGGAATGATACAACTGATTGCATCTGTTAAACACTTGAGGGCGGCTCTCTGGCTGTATGGTTTTACTAGGAACAACCAATAGGTGTCCCAAGTTAAACTTTGAATACCTGCAATTAACCTTCCATTCTTTTCCAGCTCCTGATTACATGCTTGCTCCAATGTTTTAGCCGATAGCAATTTACCTGATCCGGATTTAAACAGGAACGCAACAAAATACAGAGATAACCATATACACAAATATGCAGCGGAAATAATACTTCATTTCATTAATGGAAAATACTGAAATATGCTTACAACC
>APFE031487545.1:82774-95888 GCA_000404065.3 Pinus taeda | reverse complement strand
GTAATGATCTGGGTGGTTTTACATTGAAAATGAGGCAAAAGAGAGGTAAGTGATGAAAAACAGTAGGTAATAGTGGATGGTGAGGTGTAAGTTAGAGGCTCTACAGTAACCCTTGTAGGTTGTGGAAGGCTAGGAGAAACAACACTTCCATTATTATAGTTGTGAGGGGTAGACTTCTTTGTTGCCATAATTTTACTTTCCATTATGCAACAAATCTCTTTTACTCTTTCCAGTTGTTGTGGTGTTGCTTTAAAGAGGGTGTTGCTCTTTGTATCCTCATAATGTGCTATCATTTCTTCTGTGAAAATTGACCATGTAACAAGTTGTTTACGAGAAAAAAGCCCTTTATACCATAAAAATTGATCTGGTTCTAAATATGAGGATGCAATACATACGTTTTGTAACAGTGCTACACCATGTAGATCAAAATATTGCTCCATCTGAAGTATCCAATTTACCGGATCCTTGCCATAAAACTTCCTCATATCGCCTTTTCTTGATTTAAGGAGCTTGATCAAACGACTATAACTCTGTAATTTCGGTTCTTCCAACTCTAAAATTGCGATCTACAGTAGCCCTCTGTGTCCTCTTTCCAATGCCACCAGTCTAATCCAAAT
Source organism: Pinus taeda (assembly GCA_000404065.3). NCBI lineage: Eukaryota > Viridiplantae > Streptophyta > Pinopsida > Pinales > Pinaceae > Pinus > Pinus taeda. Next base: position 95,271 of record APFE031487545.1, on the reverse strand, counting down.
TGGATTCTTCAAGGAAGACTTATGCACAATCTCCCAAGATGACCTGATTATATACCTTTCCAGAAGAGCTAAATTGTAGGAAGTGCCACGTGTCACTGTTTCGACCTTTGGCTCTGAAAAATATATACAGGAAACTACAGTCTATCCTCTTTCTGTACCTTCTTACAAAACTTCAATATGATGCCCAGAGAGAAAGTTATGACGATTTTCCCCAGGTCACCTGTTTGGAATGCAATTCGGGAGTCTGCAAAAAGACCAACTTCCTCAGATCATATCTCCGCAAATATAGCGCGAAAATTTCTGAAATTTGGACTCAAGGTTTAGTGCAATTTCTTCTCAAATGGGACCTTTTTCTAGCTTCTAAACTGTCGCAGAAAAAAAATTTATAGTGAGGATGCCACGATGACCTATTTGGAGCAGCAAAACCCTAGAATCCAAAGCTCTGATACCAAATGTTATGAAACCAGCTCAGGAAAAAGATAGAAAAGATAGATCAACGACTTAGAATTCAGCCTCTTCGAGGGGGAAGCCTCCTTTACATTACATAAATGAACAGTTCTTGGATGATTCAAATGACAAGACCTCCTTTCTATATATAGGAGTCTAAGGAGTCATAATATAATCAGAGCCAACATAACAATAATAATGTAAGGGCACAATAATAACAATAGTGGGCTTCTATGGGGCACAATAGTAACAATATGGGGACTACATGGGTAGAACAATATAATAAGGGGGCTATACTAATAACAATAAGGGGTTACACTAGTAATATAGGGGCCTAACACTTTCCCAAATTCTTAACAATTTGATTTTATCATTAGCAAAACAACTCTTGCTAATATTCAAATGCATCTTCAATAGGCACATGAAATGATTGAGTTTCTTCAACTGGAATCACAACTTTGAAGAGATGAGTTGCAACAGAAGAGTGATGTTTCCAAGTCTTTCATCCGTACAGATGAAGATAAAGATGTTGCTTCCGAGTCGCTGATCCAACCAACTTTAAGTGTCGAAGTAGTCCCTAATCCAGTTCAACTTTCTTCCAAACCAATCATCAAGCCATGGGAAGAACTTCAAAGTAACAAAAATCGATGAGGATTAGGCTATGACAAAGATGAAAACAACTTTCATATCCTCAGTTATTCTAAGCTGATCAATTTCATCAGTGCAGGGTTTATTGATCAAATAACAACAACAAGCCATGAGAAAGTTGTAGAAAAACAGACATGTGCACAAACTGAAGTTCCAATCAAACCAAACTGCCTTCATTGTCAAAGAACCAATCATCTAGAAGATCTGTGTTTTGATCTCCATCCCTGTCACCATTTTGGCAAGTCAAATCATTAATCACCACAATGCAACAAACAACAACAATAAACAAGATTGAAGATCGATTTTTCATGGATTGATCGCTCAGAATGGTCATCCATGGTCAAAAGATTGTATAAGTTTTACAATTCAATTCACTCACACATAATGTAGATAACAGTAAAAATGAAGATGCTACTCTTGTGCAGTTGAACGGGGTAGTACACTAGTGAAATGCTCTTACACCTGAAGGGGGGGAATTCAGAAATCAAGTGAAAGATTGTCTCTCCTTTCAGTTGACAAAGGGGGGAAAATGTTAATGAAATTGATAGCGGTTGTTAGACTAAAAGTATCGACAACATCAGTGAAGAATCCAATGGGAATTTTCATCACTAAGTGAGTATCAACAAATTCGCCAGTGGGCAGTCGACAACAAAGTTAGCAGTGAGCAGTTTTCGAACATAGCAAAAGCAACAGTGAGTTGTTTTTCAACGACATCAGCGAGTGGGCGTTCTCAATATTTTGTCAGTGGACACAGGATGTTGATTTCAAGAAAAGGATAGTTGGATCCTTTTGCAGCTTGGCATGTGAAGGAGCTGTCAAGAAACATTCAGAGATGAATCAGTAGTTGACTCATGGTCTCTACATATTGTAGTTTCTTCAGCATCCAAGTTTGGCGGTTTTTCAGGTAGTGTTTTTTGAGGATCAACTTGAGAACTTGAAAGAGGGTTCCTTGTTCTTAATTTGGACTTATCATTGAATGGGGGAATGTTAGCCTCACTCTCACATTAAAAACAATTCTAAGTCCAAATAACTAAATTAATTAAAATCTCGAAAGTTAGGATTTAACCCTACCTTTCTAGATTCAGTTTGTTCCTCATGATTAGGAGTTAGTTTAGGCTTAGTTGGTTGAGAGATTCTCTGCAACTAGTTAGGCTCCTAGATTAGTGTGTTGTTGATATATTTTCTCAACAAAGTTTTTTCAAGATAGATGCAATATATTGAGACAACCTCCTCATGTATTTATATGTATCATAAACAATATTTTAATAATGAAATTCATGAGAATGAGCGAGTACAGGAAAGTCTTTCATGCCTTTTCTACCACCTTTGGTATTTCTATATTTCTAATATTTATTTATGAGTATGTGTGTGTTATTATTATTTGTTTATTAAATTTCTTCAGCGAGATGGTGTATATGGAATGAGGCTCATCGAGGGTCACAATTTCTCATTGAAAGTCTAAACCCCTTTCAAATCCACATTGTTCTGTCATTTCATTCTTTCATTGTTTCCACTATCCTTCTCGCAACTCCACCTTAGTGTTCCTAATCCATCCTCTTGCTTTTCCCTTCTAGACGATACACACCGATCACGACTATATTCGACCATTACATTTTTGTCCAGCTATTTTTTTCCAGGTAAAAGGGTTTCTAGAGCGGTCGCTCTTGCGATCAAGTCGTGCAATTCCACTAATCCTATGTCCCATAAGCTTATTGAGGGAAACCCCATTACTCCTAGGATCTATGGCCTTCCAAAGGTCCACAAGGAAGGGGTCCCCCTAAGACCCATTGTCAACACCATAGGTGGTCCAACTTACCTCCTGGCCAAGTTCCTCGCTGTAACGCTGAGACCCTTGGTTGGTCATACTGAGTCCTTCATCAAAGACTCGACTTCTTTTATTGTTGATCTTAAGAGAGTTAAGCTTGAGCCCGAGGAAATTCTGGTAAGTTTCGACGTGGTCTCTCTTTACACTTGTATTCCCATCAATGAGGCCACGAAGGTGATTAATAAGCTCACCGACCCTGATACGGCTCAGTTGGTTGAGCTTTGCCTTACTTCCACCTTTTTCAGCTTCAAGGGAGAATTCTATGAGCAGACTTGCGGAGTTGCCATGGGCTCCCCCTTGTCCCCTGTCGTCGCGAATCTCTTTATGGAGGATTTTGAGTCCAAGGCTTTGGCCTCCTCTCATCTCTTACCAAAGCTTTGGAGAAGATTCATTGATGACACTGGTGTTGTCTGGTCTCATGGTCCTAATGAGGTGGATCTTTTCTTCAGTCATCTCAATGACTAGTCCGCCGCCATTAAATTCACGATGGAAAAACAAGACAATGGTTGTCTTTCGTTCTTGGATGTTCTCATCTCTAAGAAGGCGGATGGTTCCTTCTCTCATTAGGTGTTTAGAAATAAGACGCATACTTATCAATACTTGCATGCTTCTTCCCATCATTTCCCTGCTCAGAAGTTAGGGGTTCTAAGCACACTTTCCACCTGTGCTGTTAGAATTTCTGATGAAGAGAGCTTGGAAACATAGAAGGCTCATCTACTAGATGTCTTTGTGAAGAATGGTTATAGTAGACACCTGGGTCAAAAATCCTTCCTCAAGGCCAAGAAGGAGCCTTCAATCAGAAGGGATCCTAATGATCGTGTCATGGGGGTTAACCTACCTTACTTTCAAGGGACCACTGATAGGATTGCGAGGATTCTGAAGAAGTATGATGTGCCCGCAACTTTTAGGCCTCTCAATACTATCCGTGGCTCCCTTAGGTCTGTAAAAGATCCTATTGACCCTAAAGACATGAAGGGCATCTATGTCATTCCTTGTTCCTATGGGACACCATATATTGGTGAGACAGGTCGCTCTATCAATCAAAGGATTAGCGAGCATTCGACAGACTTAAGGCATGGAAGGGCTAAGTCCTCAGCCCTAGCTAAGCATGTCGAGAAGACTAATCATCATGTCTATATTGAAGAGGCTCAAGTCATTGCTAAAGTTGCGCAGTTTCACCATCGCAAATTTAGAGAGGCCCTGGAGATTGAGAAAAGGCCGAAAAATCTTAATAGGGATGATGGATGGAAGATTAACAGTTGTTGGGTCCTAGCCCTGTCTTCCTAGCCTCCTCATTCCCTCATCTCTAAGGTCTCATGGTTTCCTTTCCCTCCCCTTAGAGGTGATTTGGTTTAGTATAGAGTTGGGGCTTTAGATTTTGGTCCGTAAAAATTATTTGATTCTTTGTTGATGGGCTAAGCTTTAGCTGCTTTTTAACAATGGGGTGGGGTCTTGGTAGTATTCTGATAAATAAATTAACTTTCTAAGCTAACCTCTTAAATTATTTTATTCATCGGATATTATAACTGTAATATTATATACACATATATACAGTGATTAATAAACAATTGGGTTAAATGAATAAGTTTCCAACCATTATAGTTATTTAGTTATTTACCTTATTATAATTTTTAATATATAAATAGATTTTATATATTCAACTTTTAACTTACAACATAATAGTATAATCTGTTTATTTATTTTAATCCCCTCTATTATCTTAATTACCGAATATATACTTAATAAATAAATTTCGAACCATTGAATGTATTAATGTACAATTATTTATTGGTACATTTAGACTTAAATATTATAATTGGAATAAATAAAAAAATAATTTAATTACTTTTATACTAACCTTTTTGTTTTTTATATTAAATAAATAAATAGCTTACTTTCAAAAGAACCATTAAAATTGAGATTATTATTGAATTATTATAGGGTTCTTTTCTTCTTAATATTATTGGAATTTATATTTGTATGACATTGAAAATAATTATTTAAGTAAACAATATATTACCTTAAAAATATTAATCCTAACTTTTAATGATCATTAAAATTGAAATGATTATTGATCTATTAAAGGGTTCTTCTCTACTTAATATTAATTTAATTAAAAAAATAATTTATATTTAACTTAACCATTGATATTATTCTAATCTTTATTCGAATTAACCTATATATATAGTTATTTATTTATTAAAAAATTAATATATATTTATTATAACTATTTGAATAAATAATGATTTTCTTATTTATCCTAATTTTTACCTATTTTAAATTATTTCTGGAAATAATAATAATAAAAATATAGCAAGAATATTAAAATAATTTGACCAAGGTCCCAAGGTAAGAATTAGCCGTTATCAATGTAGCTGTTGGAATATTTGCTTGAACTATTTAACATGCTATGCTGGATTTGTTTCTTCAACTTGTCCTGACGATGAACCACACTGGTTGGTTCGAAACGCGTCGACAAATGATCTTTTATGTGATTTCGCCGAAAATTCTCTAAACAGTGTTATGGATCACAAAAGTCTAAATTCCTTAATAAAAATTTCTTATTTCTACACTAAACTTTGTTTTCCTTTTTAGTTCCTTTGTGTATCATTATCATTTTCATTAACAATCGTTCCTACCCAGTGTCGATGGATGCTCATGGAATACTGCGACTACAACGTAGCAGCCTAGAGGAAACATATCTTAAATGAGTGTGATCAGTACTTTATCTATGAAGGTCATTTATGATTTCATTTTTCTTGGTTTTTTGAGCTCTATATTATTCTTCATTTAAAGCTACCTATGCCCCCTCTTTACTTCTCTCTTATAGGGCCCATTGGGTATACATCACCTCGATGTCATGGTTCCAAGGTGTTGAGAAAGAATGTAAAATATGAGTAAAACTTTGGGGTTTGTTTCTATAATTTTTCTTCAAGGTAATTCATACCCCAGCTAGGTGCTTTAATTCTCATATAGACTCCTACTTTATTTCCTTGAACCATTTCTACTCATGGTGTTTTGGTAGTAGATTTGGATTTAGTTCTTTAACGTGGCTCAACCAGTTCCCTCATGCATTAGCTCAGTCATATATTCAAAACATAGGTGGGTCTTATTCTAGTATTTATGGATATTTATTTCCAGTTCTTACATTTGTAGAATGCATCCATTTACATTTCTAGAATGCATCCATGGTGGAAATTTCAACTTACACTCTATAGTTGCGTATTTCTGGTGTGCATAGGTCAACCTAGACTTTATAACAACACAGGAAGGTTAATGAATAGCGCATCTACAACTTGGTAATTATAACATACCCTTTAAATTGTCATTACAGTGATACTTATTACTCCTAGGGTCACCCTCATTTTCTTGTCCCGTCCCTCGACTCTCACAAATTCTTATTCTTGTTCTCTTTCCTATTTTTTGTTTTTTTGTTTTGTATATGCTCCTACATAAAATGACATGACAAATCATGCCCTTCTTCAGATACTTTATGTAGGTTGAGCAAACACTGACATTCTCTTTTCAGGTAAAATGTTCACCCCTCTCTGTTGCTTGATTATTTATTTTCTCCCCTCCCTAATTGTTTACTTACTCCAATTCTCCTATCCTGTAGGTACCAAAAATCATTCCTTGGAATACCTTGGAGCATCCATTTTTTCCTTTTCCCAAAAGATCACTGAATCAATCTGTAATTTTCTCCGCTAATTACCTTGTCTAGGTCGCTTACTTGAGCTCTATGGCGTAAGTCAGTCTTCTTGGTCCTAATCACGCTACATATTTTGATGACGTTATGGAAAATTATCATTATAAAGAATCTGAGAATTCTCATTGTGTATGGAGCGTTTCGATCTGGGATTTTTTCTCCCAAACCTCAGTTGAATATGCATGTAAAAATATTTTTTAACTATGTTGTTTAACTATATGGGTTTTCCATGAATGAGGTTTAGTATTCTTCTTTTTTTAATTTATTTTTTCTTATTTACATTGAGTGAGGCTCAAACATCTTATGCTTGACGTGTATTATTTGACTCCCTTAAGTGTAACATCTAGTGGAAGTTTTTAAATAAATTTTAATGTTGGTATTGTTTAGACTTTTGAAAGCACCATTTGTTCAAAGTGTACTTACTCTGTCTAAATGATTTCAATCGTTTAAAATTTTTGATTTTTATTTCGATAAGGAAGACTTGAATTCCTCATGTTTGTTTCGATACTGAAGACTTATGGGTGATGATCTATGCCCATATATATATGACTTTATCTTTTATTGTAGAAATTTCACCTGTAGAAAAAACCGACATATGTAATGTCCTAAAGCATAATACTTGTTCTACTTCTACAAAACATTAAGCGGAAGCATAATCGAATTCATGAGCAACATCAAGTAGAAACATGTATAACTAATCAAGAGAAGTCAATCACACATAACATAGAATATATCATTGGGGAAAGCACCAACATAAAACCCCAACATTGTATTATCAATCAAGTGGAAATCACCTTCAACATACAAAAAGAATCAGCTCAATAGCTATCCTGCTCTCTCTGTAATCAGAAGATCCTGTTGATCTTCAATCAGAAGATGAAAATCATGGACTACGTAGGCCTCAATATATAGGCCACAAGTCCTACAATCTCCAATAATCTGATCTCAACTGGGTCTCTGACAGAACTGACATGCAACAGTTATCCATGAATGAATCCTCAGTTATCTAAAATAATAGTTGTCACATGCATGCAAGCATTAACAAACTATATTAGATTATTTTAACAACTTGTTAAAATAATATAACTGGACTTGACTAGTAAGAACTAAGTCAACCGGTTGTCTCATTATAGAACTCATACTTATTCCCTTAATTAGTGGAGGAAATTAAGGATAAATTCCTCAGTCAGTGGGACAACTCATGTGCATGCTCACAAAGACTTCAATTCAAATTTCCTTAACTAATTAACTCAACTGAATTAATTAATTAATATTTCCAACTGCTATTAAGACCAATATTAATTTTACATCCTATAGATAGACTAGGGACTGGTATAAATAGGAAGGGACCAAGAAATGCTATTTTCAGAACTTTCTATTTTTAGCAGCTTCACCTCTCACCCAATGTGGCCAATGACCTAACTGGCCAAACTGTTATTTTTAGACATGCTATTTTTAGCATGTTCTAAATTTAACATTTCTTGTTGCACATTTTTCAACACTCCCTTTCAACAAGAAAGGCTTCCTCTCGAACCCGATCTTGTAACTCTGGGATGTTTTGCATGCAACACATCTACCCCGTCCACTTGCTCCAATAATACTTGGAACAAAAACACTCCTAACTGACCACTCTATTGGGCTAGGAACATAATCTGATGCTGAAGATCTACATACTGCTAACAAGAGCTCCCTCTCTGACATCTGTGCTATTGCAACATCTCCATGCATTTCACACCATTGCATACCTCTCTGTGCCACCTAGCACTGTGCAAAACACTTGTGCCTCTTGCATTGTTGCAACCTCCTAGCTATGCATTGTCTTGGGATTACCTGCACTGTCGCTCTCTCTGTCACTCCATCTGCATCTGTCTCTACCCAATTAGTCAGTTCCCACTACTCCACATCGAGGCTCCCATAGCAAGGTCTCATCCAAGAGGTTGGGTACCTCAAGGATCCTACCCTTCCTACTTGGGACAATCACTCCACGTTGTCCCACCTCATATCTAGAGGTATGGCTGCATGTGATCCCTCTGCCCACTTGGCTCAAAGGTTTCACCCTATTGGAGATCTCTGCATGAGTAGATGTCTCTACTTGATCTCCATTCAACTTCCCCTGTTGTGGTTGCTCCACAACCTCTTGAAGTTGCTACACCAATTGTGGCTCCTCCACAATTGTCTGAGACTTCTTCTGCCTTTGCATGTGGAGAGGTAATTTACTCTCCCTCTCAACCACCAAGTATCTAAAATTTGCCTTGCTCCTCAAGGCTTTGCATGCATCTTGTACCTCAAGTACATATAGGTTCTTGGCTAGCACACCAATCTGTTTCCACTTTCCCGCCGTCATGAATTTTTTTTGAAAAAGAGTTGATTTTAAATCAGCGATATCTCCCTCATCCGAACTCTGATTCAGTTGTTTTTTTTTTTTGGGGTATTTTTCTGCAAGGAATCCAAATTTGCTATTTATTTCTGAAAATTTTGTACAAATTTTTTTAGATCTGCTCTGCAAACTCTAGACCCAAAACTCAAAACTTTCAAATCTCGTCCTAGTATATTGTTTTTGCTTGATCACCTGTGCTCTGATACCACGTATAATTTTGTATAATTTTTCTACAAATCAGCTAGCTCGGATACCATGTAGAAATTTCAACTGGGTCTCTGACAGAACTGACATGCAATAGTTATCCATGAGTGAATGCTCAGTTACCTAAAATAATAGTTGTCACATGCATGCAAGCATTAACAAACTATATTTTATTATTTTAACAACTTGTTAAAATAATCTAACTGGACTTGACTAGTAAGAACTAAGTCAACTGATTCTCTCATTATAGAACTCATACTTATTCCCTCAATCAGTGGAGGAAATTAAGGATAAATTCCTCAATCAGTGTGACAAATCATGTGCATGCTCAGAAAGACTTGAAATTCGAATTTTCTTAACTAATTAACTCAACTAAATTAATTAATTAATATTTCCAACTGCTATTAAGACCAAGATTAATTTTAATTCCTATAGATAGACTAGGAACTACTATAAATAGGAAGGGACCCATAAATGCTATTTTTAGAACTTTCTATTTTTAACAGTTTCACCTCTCACTCAATCTGGCCAATGACCTCACTAGCCAAACTGCTATTTTTAGACATGCTATTTCTAGGAGTCCTATTTTTAGCACATTCTAAATTTAGCATTCCTTGTTGCACATTTTTTAACATTTATTTCTCTCCTATTGCTTCTTCAGTGTCGAAATCCTGTATGGTATATCTGACCTCCGTATATATATATATTATATATATATATATTATATATATATATATATATATATATATATATATATATATTATATATATATTATATTATAATATATATATAATATATATATATATATATATATATGTCTTTCCTTTTTACTACCACAGTTTTGTTATTTTTCATTTTTGTTCAATACAATAAATGAAATACCTATTCATTTTATTACTAATTACCAGAACTCTAGTTCAATAGTTTCTCTACAGAAACTTATTTGTTGCCTAATCGGTTTTAATTCTACAGTTGTTCTAGGGCCTTATTTTATTTTAAACTAAGAGATCTTCATCTAAAATATATACACGCTCCATTCTAACACCCCCTAATATACTCGATGTCTAGTTCTATTGCAGCATTCGAATCATACCGTAATGTTTTCTTTTTCTAGCCCCAATAAGAGTTTGTTTCAATTTTGACTAGAATCACCTTATCTTTTCCATTCAAATCATGCAATTAATGTATAAAAACTTTTCTTGTCTTTAACAATCACGATAACAGATCTGAATTCGTTTCATATTCAAACCATTATATGCATGTTTATATAATATTAAGACAAATCTATAACTCTCAAAGATATATTAATACAATGTGCTTACACATCTATCACGATCCTCCTTCTATGTTATGTCACAGTGAGTGGATAATCTAAAAAGTCACAAGGATTTCACAAACTAGGAAAAAATGAATTATGAAGATTTTGAATTCCTTCCTCATAATGGAAAATCCAACTATTAGTTAATTTTAGAGCATAATTCCCATTATTCAATCATATAAAGGCATAATATCCACTTTTCTACAATCAATAACTACAATAACTACAGGTACTATTCACAAACATATCTATATATATATATATATATCTATCTATATATATATATATATATATATATATTTATATATATATATATAATATATATATATATATATATATAACTTTGGTGATTCAAATCAACTATTCAAAGGTTGAGAAATAAACAGATATATCAAGTATTCTATACTAAACAGAGATTGCAACCACTAATGGAAATAAATATATGCTGACATTTATTGATGATTATTATAAGATCTATTCCTTCCATCTTGTTAAATAAAAATCACAAGTTTTTGATGTGTTTAAAAAATTTCATCTCTTGATTATAAACAAAGTTCAACTTAATATAGGCACTATAAGAACTGATAATGGGGGATAATATAATTCACGCGTTTTTGAAATTTATTTGAAAGAGAATGACATAAAACACCAAAAAAAATACTTCCTAATCCACAACATAATGGTGTTGTAGAACGAATGAATAGAACACTGCTTAATATAGTTAAGTTGGTGATGTTTTTTAAGAATGTAAAATTGATGTTTCGGGGAGAAGCAATTCTTTGTGAATATTATATTAGAAATCGGTGTCATTCTTCTATCATCAACAATAAAACTCCTTATGAGATGTGGTATAATTTTTTTCTTGTTGTTCAACATTTCTGTGTTATGAAACCAACTCACAAAAAGAAAGAAAAGATAGTTGAATGCCTTAGAATTTAGCCTCTTCGAGGGGGCAACCTCCTTTACATTACACAAATCAACAATTCTTGGATGATTCAAATGATACAACCTCTTTTCTATATATAGGAGTCTAAGGAGTCACAATATAACCCAGCTGACCTAACAATAATAATATAAAGCCACAAAAATAACAATAGAGGGATTCTATGGGTCACAGTAATAACAATATGTGGACAATAGGGGCACAACAATATTAATAAGGGATACAACTACAATAGTAATGGGGTAATCACTAGCATTATAGGGACCTAACATGCCCCTCTCTTTCAAAAAGGTGTTGTCCTCAACGCTTGAGTAGTTTTGGATGCTTCTGTATAAAATTCTCATCCTCCCACGTGGAATCTTCAACGGATAAGTTCTTCCACTTGATAAGATACTCCGAAATTGATCGATTTCGTAGCTGTCGATTTCTTGTTTCTGTGACTGCTTCTGGTTCCAATATATATTTTTTCCTTCCTCGTCAATTTCTGGCAATATTGTTTGAAATGGAAGATTTTTGCCTATAACCTTCTTTAAACATGAAACATGGAAATCTGGGTGCACTTAGAAGCTATAGGAAGCTCCAATTTGTATGCCATAGTACCAATCTTTTGCAACACCTTGTACGGACCATAATACTTTGGTGATAATTTCTTCTTAGCTTGCTTGATGGGCATTTGTTTATATGGTTGTAGCCATAGAATACCCAATCACCTACATCAAAAATTATTTCACTGTGATGCTGATATGCCTGTTGTTTCGTTCTATTATGTGCCAACACGAGGTTATCCGTCAAGAGTTGGAGGACTTGTTGTTGATGTTCGATGTGATGTTCCACTGCTTGAAGCTTAGAATTTTCTCTTGAATATGATGTGATGGATGGTGGCTGATATCCATAAAATTCCATAAATGTGGTCATTTTTGTTGTTGTATGGAAGGAAGTGTTATACCACCATTCAGCTAGAGGCAACCATTTGACCCATTGTGTATGTTTATCAGATACAAAGCAATGAAGATATCCTTCCAAACATTT
>APFE031487545.1:60387-80944 GCA_000404065.3 Pinus taeda | reverse complement strand
TTGATCCATGCAATTCATCTAGTAATTCATCAATGACAGGAATGGGAAACTTATCTTTAATATTGAGCTTGTTGAGCTGCCTACAATCCGAACACATGCGCCATGATCCATCCTTCTTTTGCACCAATACTAATGGAGAAGAGAAAGAACTTTGACTGGGTTGAATTATACCAGCCTCTAGCATTTCTGCAACCATACGTTCAATTTCACTCTTTTGGACGTAGGGATATCTGTACGGCCTAATGTTTGGAGGAACACTTCCTGGAATTAGATGAAAAAGCATGATCATGATCACGAATAGGTGGGAGACCTTTGGGAGTCTCAAATACCTTGGAATGATTGTCGAAGACTTTTTGGAGATCTGGAGAAATAGATGATTCCGATGTGGAAACATCTAGTGAACATAATTGTGCAATGACACCTCTTTGTTTCTTTTTTAGAATCTTTGTCATACCGTTAGAGTTGATTATCTTTCCCTATTTCCCTGCAATGCCCCTTAATTCAACTTCCTTTCCTTCCGCAGAAAATTTGATGAAAAGTTCTTGAAAATTAAAAGCTAATGTACCCAAGGATTGTAGCAATTGGACTCCTAGTACAACATCAACACCTCCCATTGGAATTGAAAGCATTGGGATAGTCAATATATATTCTACCATGGATAGCTTGATATTATGGCACTTTCTAGACCAATTTATCGTTCCTCCATTTGCAACCATCACTTGGCATTCTGGTGTTGGATATAGGAAGAAATTCAATTCTTTTGCTATCTTACAATGAATAAAATTATGGTTACTTGTTGAATCGATCAACACTATTACCTTTTTCTTCTTGATTTTTCATTCTATCTTGATGGTTTGAGGAGTGGTAATTCCAGCCAATGCATTACAAGATATGGTCAGATTCACTTCTTCCAATTGTTGTGGTGTCAACCTTATAGGTTTTCGAAGACTAGGGGAAACATCACTTCCATCTTTATAGTTGTGAGTGGTATGTTTCCTGGTTGCCATAGTTTTTCTTTCCATTTTTCTTGCTAACTTGAATGCCTTCTCTAATGAATCAGGTTCCCAAATGTGAACATCATGTTGCATATTATCCTTTAAAGTACCTATGAACACATCAATCCTATGCTCCTCTAGAATACTTTTTACCCTTATGTTCAATTTTTGGAACTCCTCAATGTGCTCCATTATTGAACCCTTTTGTTTACGAGAGAAAAGCCATTGATACGTACCTTTTGTTTGTTTTGCACATTATTGAGATCGAAAAATTGCTCCATCTATAATATCCATGTTGCGAGATCCTTGCCATCAAACTTCTTCATATCGTTTTTTGGAATATGATGGGTCTTTGATCCAACATTAGAGTCTATGAAATCATTATTAACATTTCTTTCGTTCTCATCATGAGTTTCCTTTAGTACCCTTTTACCATTAGTAAGCATTTGTTGTAGAAACTTTGTCAAATCTGCCTTCAAATCTTCCATTCCTGTCTTCAAATTGTCCATCATAGCTTCCATGTCATTAATATTATTTTCTATGCCTTTCTTTAAACAATCCATCTTAGCTTCTACACCTTTCTTTAAACCATCCATCTTAGCTTCTGCATCTTTCTTTAAACCATCCATCTTAGATTTTGTTGCTTTTTGTGCAAGTGACACTTGTTGCACTTGGTCTCACAATTTTGATATATCATGTTGCATTTCTTCCTCTTCTTCACGAGTCATGCTAGAGATTTCAAGTTGCTTACTAGGTGTTCACATTTGCTTTCCTTGCGGCATCAATTACTGATAATAATGCTTTACTATGCACTTTGAATTCCTTCAAACTAATTTTTCAAACCAAGCTTATTAAAAAATTTGAAGAAAACTACACACCTTTTTTCACTTTGTAGGAGCTTGATATTGGATCTAATGTATCTTTGTAATTTTAGATCATCTAGTTCTGAAATTGTGACCTATGGTAGCCCTCTGTATCCTCTTTCCAATGCAACCAGTCTGATCCAAATTGGATTCTCTAGGGAAGAGTTATGCCAAATCTCCCACAGTGACCTGATTATAGACTAGTTCAGTACCGCAAACTTGTACGACATGCCACAAGTCATTGTTTTGGCATTTGGCTCTGAAAAATAAATACAAGAAACTACAATTCGTCATCTTTTTGTACCCTCATATGAAATTTCGACCTGATGCTCAGAGAGAAAGTTATGATGATTTTCCCTAGGTCACCTATTTGGAATGTAATTCAAGAGTCTGAAAAATGACCAACTTCCTCAGATCATATCTCCGCAAATATAGTGCGAAAAGCTCTGAAATTTGGACCCGAGGTTTAGTGTGATTTCTTCTCAAACGGTTTTTTTTTTTAGCTTCTAAAACATCAGAGAAAAAAATGTTATAGCGAAAATGAAACGATGACCTATTTGGAGCAGTGAAACCCTAGAATCAAAAGCTCTGATACCAAATGTTATGAAACCAGCTCACAAAAAGAAAGAAAAGATAGTTGAATGCCTTAGAATTCAGCCTCTTTGAGGGGGAAACCTCCTTTACATTACACAAATGAACAATTCTTGGATGATTCAATTGACAAACCTCTTTCATATATAGAGTTAATGAGTCACAATATAACCCAACCGACCTAACAATAATAATATAAAGCCACAAAAATAACAATACAGGGATTCTATGGGGCACACTAATAACAATATGGGGACAATAGGGGCACAATAATATTAATAAGGGATACAACTACAATAGTAATGGGGTAATCACTAGTATTATAGGGACCTAACATTCTGAGTTTTTGGTTCTCAATTTTATGCTTTGATTCCTAAACAACAAAGAAATATCTTGAGTGCAAGAAGCAGAAAATGTATATTTTTGGGATATTCTATGACTGCTAAATAATACAAATTGTATGATGGAGAGAATAAGAATTTTATTTTGTCAAGAGATGTAGTTTCTCTTGAAACTGATAAATATACACCCATTGTTGATAGGAAACTTAACCAGTTATTAAAGAAATTTGTCTCTACAAAATTTTATTATGAATCTGATAATTTTGATCCACATCCTTAAGCAGGGATTCCCATTAGAGATCAGTCTATCAATTTTCCTTCAAATTTGACTCTCATTGATCATAATTCTTTTTTTGTTGGAGAGAAGTTGGATGATAAAAGTATTTTTGTAGGGAAAGTAAGTACTCGGACTACAGGAACTAAGAGTGGGACCAAAACATGAGGGACACAAAGTAATGAAGAGTGTAATCCACAAGATGAGAAACTTCCTCCATAAATTATACAAATCTCAACTCATAATAGAACGTTTGAAAGAAAACATGATGATTTTGAGAAAGGGAGTTCTTCAGGTAACAATTCTCATGATTGTGAATATAGTTTTTTTGTTAATTATGAGTCTACTTCTTTTGAGGAAGCTATAGTTATGATGAGTGAAAGATGCAATGAAGAGGGAGAACGTTTCCCTTACAAAGAATGACACATGGAGACTGGTGGATCCTCTTGTTGGCATCAATCCCATTCGTTGTAAATGGGTTTATAAAATCAAATATAAAGTCGATAGTTCACTTGACAAGTACAAGGAAATACTTGTAGCAAAGGTGTATGGCCAAAAATAAGGTATAGATTACACAAAATTGTTTGCTCCTATAGTTAAATGGCAAACTACTAGAACTTTGTTTGTAATTGCAGCTCATAAAGCAAGGAGAATTCATCATATGGATGTAAAATATTCTTTCCTAAATGGATATTTGAAGGAAGATGTGTACATGTTTCAAGCAGAGGGTTTTTATGTCAGAGGGAAAGAACAAAAGCTATGAAAATTAATGAAGTCTTCCTATGGTTTGAAACAAACACCATGTGCATGACATGAGAAGCTAATTGAACATATTCTTAAGTTGAATTATAAACATTTTGACCTAGATGGTGAAACTCATTATGTTAAGAAGGTTGGAAGATCAATTTTATATGTACTTGTCTCTGTGATGATCTATTGATGATAGGGAATAAAGAATAATATATATCATCCATTAATAACAAATTGAAAAATATGATAGATTTAGGTTTACTTTATTATTATCTTAGAATTGAATTTGATCAAAAAACTCAACATATTTTTATCTCTTTAAGAAAATATGTTGAAAATTTAGTGAAAAAATATGGTATGATGAATTATAATCATGTTGTTATTCCAATTGAACAGAATGTGAAACTTATTTCAGACAAGGGAAAAACATTTAAACATCCAACAAATTAGAGACAACTTGATGGAATCTTGATTTATCTTTCTACTACTTGCCCTAATATAAATTATGTTGTTGGCCTACTTTATAGATTTATGCATCAACCTTATGCTAGGGCATTGGGTATCCAGAAAGATAATTATTAAATATTTAAGAGGAACTCAAACATACGCCATCAAATATTCCAAAGTTTCAGAGTTCCATCTTTCTCATTATTCAGATTTAGATTTTTGATGGTGATAAGGAGCATGGAGTCTCAACCTCTAGTTATTTGATGAATCATGGATTAACAACTATCAGTTGGAGATCAGGAAAACAATTTGTTCCTACCATTTTTATGACCAAATATGAATATGTTACATTATATTGAGCTACAAAAGAAATAATTTCGCTTCACAAAATACTTGAAGATTTGCAGGAGAAACAAAATACTTCAACTCCTCTATTTCTTAACAACTCTTTTGAAATTCAATTGGCCAAGAATCAAAAGTTTAATGATCAAACCAAACATATAAAACCAAGTATCACTTTATTTGACATCATGTAGAGGGCAAAACAATTCATCTGACACATTATCTCCTTCTGAATTTGATTGTGTAAATACGTCCTTATGATTAATAAAAGTATAGCATAATACTATCATTTATATCATGAAGTTCTCTAAGCATGTTTAACAGTTTTCATGTGATTTTGAAAGAATAAACGCCCTCAGAAAAGATGTTTCATATGAAAATTCATTCTAAATATCATGATTTCAATAATTAATGATTAGTTTTGTGGCATTTATGATGACGATTTATGGAATTCATTTGAAAATTTGATTTGCAACATTGGAATTAAATGATATAAACATGATCTCACATTCACAGTGTTAAATTTATAAATTAATAAACTTAATAATTTGCATTCAATATAAATAATTTTTTAATTAGTGAACTTAACAAAATATTTCTAATTTATTTTATAATTTGTTCCAACTAGATCTAAAATCTATTACATGTTGCATTGTACTTGTTTTGATGCCATAGAAGAAACATAATGGGTACTCACCATCTGTTACTTTCCATGTTTGATATTGGGTACACAACACATCAAATTTTCTCAACTCTAAACAAACACCTGCCAAAAACTAATTTAATTTCCAATACAAAACACAAGATATCTAAATTTGTTTCTAAAACAAAAGTTTTTTATTTCCCTACATTCCACTCATAAACTCATTTGTTTTTGACTTGGCATTGGAATAGCCTTCAGGGTTCCAACCTTGCTTAATGTGACTCCATTAAAACTTTCAGTCATGTCCAGATCTTGTGTTTTCCCATTTATGTCATCTAAGGGAAGCCTCCAGTTAGAAACAATACAAGATTTGCCCCATACCAAACTCTACAAGAATCATTCCCAATTATTGGCATGAGCTTCTTCTGCAATTGTTATCCAAGGAATCTTATCCTGCATGGTTGAAATATTTCATGCGGATTGAATATGCAGAAGTGCCAGGAATGAAAAATTGGAATTGGAAAAGGTAGAAGGAAATTTGATGAAGAAAATTTTCTACTTGGGTGTATCACTACTACACCAAGGGCACTTCTAAGACATTCTTTTAAGACAAAAGAAATCCTTTTCTTAAAAAATCAATTTTTATTTTAGTTATTTTACATTAAAATTTAATATCAATTGAATTGTATTAATATAAACTTTAAGACAAAAAGAGTTTGAGACAAAAATATTTTAAGACAAAACATTATATTTAAGACAAAAAATAGATTAAGACAAAAATATTTTAAGACATAATCAGTTTGAGACAAAATTATTTTAATACAAAACATTATATTGAAGACAAAAATAATTTAAGACAAAAATATTTTCAGACAAAACTTTATATTTAAGAGAAAAATAATTTAAGACAAAATTATTTTAAGACAAAAACAATTTAACACAAAATTAATTTAAGACAAACCTTTATATTTAAGACAAAAACAGTTTGAGACAAAAATATTTTAAGACAAAACTTTATATTTAATATAATGGCCACTTTAGATGAAACCTATTTAATACAATTAATAATTAAGACACAAACATATCAATTTAACACAATATTATCTAACATCTGCAAAATTGACTCTGACAGTGTGCCCTAAGTCTGCTAGCTTGTAGGCAACTACTATCTTGCTCCTATACCGAGGTTGTTATTTTACTTACCATTCACGTTATCTTATGTAAAGACAATGATTTGTTGGGATCTTTGTTTTGTGGGGGTAGTAAACTAAGAAGAATGCAACAACCTTTACTGACAAGATTTCTCGGACATCAATGCCTCTTCTATCCCTTTCATATCTACTGATATGAGTAGAGACAACTTGTCTATCATTACATTCGACACTGCTAGATGGAGGGGGATTTTAAGACAATTTTTTAAGAGAAAATAAATATTTTGTCTTCAAATTTTCAATATGAGGTGCTAGTAAAAAAAGGTAAAGGTAAAGCATTAGGGGTCCCCCTACTAGCATTCACCAAGTGGTTGGTCTACTATGGTTCTGAAGTGATATTCAACAAAGGAAAATAATTCTTGAGACACATAGCCATGGGACAGGTGAAGCATATTGAGGTTCGTGTGAAGAACCTGTATAACCTAGATGTGGAAGACTATGTTGCATTAAGCACTAAGGTGGAGAAAATGCAGGTTGTGATGTCGTTGAAATTTGGCACAAAATAGTTGGTCATGTGCATCATGGTACCTTGATTATTCTACAACAAATAACCGCTGGCCTCCCTAAAGCAACACTTAAGTAGTAGGATGTATTCAAAGCATGTATGTTTGGAAGTACATAAAATTCACATTCCATGATCGGGACAACAAAGCACATGCAATCCCAGAAAGGATCCACTATGATGTTTATCGACCTTTCTTGACAACCTACACTATCGGACACAAATATTTTGTCATTTTAATTGATGACTTCTCACAGAAGTGTTGGATGTTCTTCATGTGGAAGAAAGATGAGACATTCTCCAAGTTCGTAGAATTCAAGACATTGGTTGAAAAAGAAGCTAGCAAGAAGGTGAAGGCTCTTTTGTAGCGGCTACAACACCCTCCAAAATTCTTGATATACTTAAATTTTGGAACCTACTATGGATATTGTGATCGATTGTTCCTTAGTCACTTATTGGTAAGTTGATGATCTCAAGCTCCCCTTTTCGATCTTAAGAGTCGTTCATGCTTTTATCTTTACATAGAATGTGTCATATTTGGGCATGGGGGTTATCACTTGTCATGCAAAGGGAGGTTTGTTTTACTTCAAGGGGAAATCTTTATGAGAATGGGTTGTCCTTACCACATAGACATGTTTCACACTCATTTCACACACTCTTACACAAGTGTTGCCTTTATCCTCCCAATGTCTATCATTGGAGCCACACTTGTCATAAGCTGCCACAAAGGTTGTTGCATTAAGCAAAGTATGTTTTATATGTTCTGAATGGTCTATGTTGCATTGCTAATTTTTCAAGTGTGTGATCATAGTCAAGTTTTATCATTTTTCACATCAGTGTCATTTATCCCACACTTAGCCAAATTTCGGAGTTTCCTTATCAACCTAGCCTCATCCAACTGTCCTGAATTACACACTTCACATATGTAACCCTCAAGATTTTCCATTTACTACTGGAACTATGCAATGCATAAAAACCCCAACCTCCCTTAGCATTCAAAATTCCATAGTGGTTTCCTCTAATGTCCTTCCCTCAACTGGAACCCAATGTCTCTAGAAACTGTGTAGTTTTGTCCCTTGACTACATAGTCTCCCTTGCATCCTAAAATTGCGTAGATGTGTCCTCCCAAGGCCTCATCCCATAACAGTGCCTTTCATCCAGCTAAAAATTTGTAAATGTGACCTCCCAGGGCCTCATCTTGCAACAGTCACTGCCCACTGAAACTACACAGTTATGTCTATCAAGGGCCATGAAGAAAGATGATTGATAGATAACTCTCAAGGAGCCGAGGAGAAAAATAAGCAGACCAAGGAACCCAAGGTATGATAGAATATCAAGATCGCATGAAGACTCCATCTGATGCATAACTCTTTGGAGGCTATGTATGGAAAACAAAGCACATCTTTTGAAGTACACCTCTTAATGTAGCTTAAAAGTTGCTTATCATTGTCATATCATTTTGTCTTCAATGACATTCATGGTTGCAAGGACTGAAAATCATTCCATGTGTTTCCTCTATGTGTCTTTCTCCCTTTCACTTGTTTATTACATTTCTTGTAAGATGAAGAGCAACACTACTTATTTATTTAAGCTATGGAGGTTGTGACCAACATGATATTATGACTAACCAGGCACGATGCAAGGCATCCTAAGTGGGATGAAAGGTGTTTGATGATATGTATATATTCAGTACAGTCCTTTGCATTAATCCTTGCTTTGTATGTTGCATGTACCCTCATTGCTTGTCACATTTGGCTACCTACTTCCAGTAGTCCCTTAGCTCTTTAATGACAAAGCAGGTGAAGGAACTTCGTGGAATGTCCACAATAGTTTATGAATCACAAGTACACCCTCCTTTTATACATTCCTCAATGATATAATTTTAGTTAAGCTCAAAATTATTCTTGAAGTCAATGAAAAAACATAAGGGACTAGTTTTATTATTAGAAAATTGCCCCAAAATTATTTGAATCATAAGAATGTGGTCCATAATTGTGTCGAAAGGCATTTTCTCTATGGGATTGGGGTGAGAAGACATTGTTCACCCGAACCAATAATAGGACTTTATTTTCACCATCATCGCTATGATCCAAAACTCACAGGTGGATGTTCACCCTTCGTTTTCTCGTAGTTGAATTGGTGCAATTTGGTGGCATTCTACGTGTAGCTACATTCCAATTCAATGCCTTCACATTTCCTCATCCTCGTACTCAGGGATAGCTCGTCCAAGGATTTTCTCAATGATCAGGAATGTACAAAGAAAATCGACAACATTTTTTACTGCTAAGCATAAAAATGTATTCTTGAGGCCAATAACCTTGGGCTCAACTAAAGTTATGATTATGACTTCACTCTTCCTGTGGCTACTGATATACCGATGAATGTTCAAAAATGATTCCTTATTGAGAAGATTTCCACTGGCATAATGAATATAGTAACATTTGGATTGATGTTTTAAAAGAAGAACGTGACGCAATAGAAGATGAAGAAGCCCACCTGATAGCCGCTGTCAGTAGTTTTGTGGATTAACAAGCATAAACATGATTGTCATAAAGGAAAATGAATCCCATCAGTTGAATTTCTCTTTTTCCGAAGTCCTTGACAAAGGCGACTGTGAACCAATATTCTGGGATAGCCAAGCACCTAATTGTGTTCTTTTTATTTGACAAATTTCAATGGTGTTCATTTTGACACCATCAAGAAGTCGTCCATGGTACAGAAGAAGTTATTTTGCAGTAGAGTCCTTAATCCCACTAAATAGACAACATAATAAACAAAAAGAACCAATAGTCCTCTAGCAGAGAAAACATACAATCTGTTTCTCAAACACAACATTAGCCATGTCTTTAGAAAAACCCATTTTAAAACACAGTAACAATTACTTCTTTCAGTTTTTGCTAATGTTCATTTCTGCATAGGAAACAATGATCATGTTCAAACCATAAGAATAACAATAGATTTAGAGGAGTCATGAAAAGACAAAAGCTATGTTCTATGTGCATATATTGAAATGCACCATTATTAAGCCTCATCCAATTCAAATAACAACTATTTGACAAATTGGAAGAGTTTAATAGGTACAAACTAATAACGATCCTCTGATTTAAGATCCCCCAACAGAATGACATCAAATATTTCAATATCCATCATATAATATTAAAATTTAAAACATTATATACACACTATATTTTTTCACCTAAATTTAAGTTTAGTTGGTCGCAAAGGTCCACCATTATTATTATTATATGTGGAACTCGATTACTGAGGCTCACCAATATTATTATTATACGTGGAACTCGATTGCTCATATCGTACATTTGGGAGTCCATTATCTGATAAATCAATATAGGGGCAACAATTTTGTTGGCTACTATAATAAGGGATTCCATTTAGGAGATCTTAGATATGCTATCGTAAGGGATTCCATTTGTTCCTAGAATAAAAAATTTACATTTGTTCATCTTTTATACTTTGATTCAAAAGAAAGAGAGAGGATTTGTTTTATCTCATGTATGTCATTGTTTTTTTCTACATACTTTTTTAATATAATTTTCTCATTTTTTTAGACGATTTTTTTTCATTCTTCATTAATCAAACAAGAAATTACATATGGATTTATGGACAAAAAAAACCAAAGAGAAGTAGGCAAATAATTGGATCAAACCAACACCAGACCAAAGAAGCAGAGAGGAGATCACTAAGAACCAACATTGGCAGCACAAGAAAAAGACAGACAAGGCCAAGACGAAGGAGAAAAGGATAGACCAAACTAAGAAGAAAAGGCATCCCCCCCAAAAAAAACAGAGGATCAGAAACAGAAGAAGCCAACTTCTTGTATAATGCCATCAATTTGAAGCTCAAAAAACATAAAACCAGGATAGAGAGTGATCCATCTCTTAGATAGAACATCAATGACCAAGTGTTGCTCTTTGTACACATGCATGAAGGATATATCACAGAAGGAGGAAAGAAGAGCCTTAATGTTTACCATGCAATGGTGAAGTGAAGCAACCTCCAGGGAGTTCCACCCTTGCAGCCAACCTATGACCACCTTAGAGTCTCCAGCAACCCTGAAGGAATCAATGTAAATCCACAACATTCTGGCAAGTTCCTTACAATGCCACTCTCTCAACCCTATTGATAGTTCCTTTCCCTCCATTCCAGAATAAATGATATTCCATACTAGGGTAGAGACAGATAATAGTGCCACATCCACATGAACCATCAATGGAGGCCCCATCGAAGAAGCCCAAAGGAAAATGATCACCCAAATCCTTGAATAGAACAAAGCATCGTGGAGATCAGGAGAAAAACAGACCAATTTCTAAGAAATGGCTGACACTTTTAACTCTGGTAGATTGGTAGTCATAGAAAACATTCTAAAAAATAGAGGCATTTCTGGAACGCAAGAAAGACCAAAAAACATAGGCAATACAAGATGGAAGGCCAAATCCTATCAACCCTTATTTTCAGCGAAACTACCACTTGGTCCCAAATAGACTTGCCATGTGGCCATTTCCAAAAAAAAAAATTGTAAAAAAAAGTTAAAACTACCTTTTTAATATAACTAGCATAGTTCTATTTTAACCAAGAACAAGTCTTAAGTGATTTTAACTTTTCATCTTAAGAGATCTAAATTTAAAATGAATCTATACAAGTTTATTATTAAACAGTGACCTATGAAGATATTCATGAAAGGTGGAGACGGAGACTATTTTTTTTAAGATTATAAGTGAATAACTTTAGAAAAAAGACAAACTAGAAGGGCACAGAAACTCAACAAAGAAGCACTCACAATAATCTGACAGGAAGAACGAAAACAAAATTGCCTCTGAGAGCAAGAATTATGCACTAGGAAAAGCATTCACATGTAGAAACACTCACAATTCTCGGACAAGAAGAACACAAAAAAAATTACCTCCGAGAGCGAGAATTATGCACTAGGAAAAATATTCGCATTTTTAGACGTGCGGTTGACCTGTACGCTTTTCTTCTAGTGCCCTAGACAAAAAAATGCCAGATTTTAGACAGTTTTTTCCAAGTCTATTTTTTCAAAAATCACAGAGGAAGAGCAATTTTCTCAAATCATAAAGGGTGCAAAGAGGGTTCATAATGACACAAAACTCGAGGTAATTTATTCATTGAAGATGATTTTTTTTCCTTTTTGAAATTTCCTACGAACATTAATGACTAGAACATCCTTCCAGAAAAACAGGTTTTAAAGTTTGTTTTACCATAATCAATGGTTACAATTATCTGGAGATTAACTTGTAAAGAAAAAGGAGTAATCAAAGATTATTACTCTTCTACAACTAAGAAGGACTCTCTCTTTTAAATATTAGTTCATTATCCTAGAGCCAAATTACCCACTAGACATGCATCACATTTATCATCCAACGCTTAATGCTTGGGTTGTTGGCATCAAGAACATATCCTACCTTAAATGCAACCATAGTTTTTTTATATTCCTCCAGAGAAAATAACATAATAATATGAGGTAAAAGGATAAGTTAAATTAGAATGAAATTTGTTGACAAATTTGTATCAACCCTTATTTCATGTATAAACATGTGGATTGGTGAGTAAATTTTCACACCACCAAACCCTGAAAGAGAAAAATGTCACAATCTGAACTTAGAACAAAATGTTTACCCCTTAGGAAAGTATGCCTTTCCCATAGAAGGATCCAATTCTATTGCCTCGTTTGCATCAACCACAACATCTATTAAACAAAGGACATAAAATAAATAAAAGCGCAGTAGCATGGTTAAGTCCAATACATAAATCCTCAAGCTAATTAGTGATAATAAACATAAACTTATTGTAAATTCAACAAAAATAGCATCTGACTTAACAGGAACATTATGAGTACCACTGATGACTTTATAGGTAGCCGGATCATTACATAAAACTAAACAATTTTTTAATATGAAAAGGCCATTTCCTGAATTCATAATGAGAGAATAAACCCAGGATAAATATTCCAATAAAAACATTTATTGTTTTGTGAGATTTATGTTAGTGTAAAATTATTCTTAAATTTGACCTCCTACTACATTCTTTAAAAGATATATAGAAACTCAAATTTCGATGGCATTTCATTGTCCATATATTTAGCTTCATTATTGCCTTCCACATTCTCAATTGTTCCTATCGAGATTCCTTTGCACCTCTCGGTGCAATTACTACTAATATTATGTTATGGACTTTGAATAATCCATGGAGTCATGGATTTGAAATACTTTCATACTGTCCTTGTTTCTCATTATTGGATGTTCAAGATGCTAATATGATGTGTAGTACAATAAGTTCCACGTTGAATTATGATAAATTGTGGCCACCAACTCACACTAATATAACAAATTTGAATAATAAATATTAACCTGATCATCCATGGGTATGCAGCTAGGTGGGTGCAATGAATCAGGTTAGTGACCATGGGAAGAATAAAATATTTTTGAACATTTATTTCAGTTGATTAACTTAAATTTAACAAAGTTTTCTTGGAATCCTAAATTTGAACATTGAATTTTAATCCATATAATCTCATGATGTCAATTCATTTTATTAAATAAAGATTCTAAATAAACCAAATCATACCACACTACTTTTATTAAATCATTTTGAGGTACATATTCATACAAACATCGAAGAACATAGGTACACGTGGTATAAATTATTTGACCCGATATTATCTCAAATCTCTTATATCTCTGTGTTTTAAAATTTGGTATTTTTATGTTGAAAGAAATTTTCTCTATGGAGTTCGATGGGAAAATAGTATTAAGTGCAACCAATCTCCTTGCTCCATCTTCGTCATTCCCTCGCATCCAAATTCAATACGTCGTTCGTCCTGTATAGGGTTCTTCAAGTCTCGTTTAAACCATTCAAGTGGTCAGAATGCGAAAAGCTTCTGGTATGCATGATCATGCATCGTGCATTTGGGACATGACACATGCTAATTCGAATAAGTACCTATTCTAGATGGAGAATCACAAGACTGTGGTGAGAGAGTTGGCCTACTGTCCTCATGACACGTCTTTGTTGGCATCATGCAGAGGATCAATGGATAAGTGCATTAAAATTTTGAATTACAGCACGAGAGTTCCCGTGTTTTTGAAAAGAACCAAGACAACATCTCAAGTGTGCTATAGTGGAATTGATAGGACTTTTTTTGAATCAATCCACTTCTCATTTTTGTCTACACTTTTCCTCTCATTTGACATCTGGTACACATTTTTATGCCCTCTTCTCCTCTCCATTTGAGATCTGACACACATTTTTATGCCCACTCTTCTACTCTTCTCCTCTCATCTTGACATCTTTTCCTGTCAACTTGACACCTTTGAGACCTTTTTCTCATAATTTGACATTTGTTTAACTACAATACTTGGTTTATTAAAATCTCAGATAAGTACTAAGAGGTAGTTTTTTTAAATATGTGGAAGGTGCAATGATGAGAGGCCATGGTGAGAGTATGCTTACAGTTTTTCTAGTAGTGGATTTCTTACAAAACACTTTCCCTTACTCACCAATGTATTAAAAGTGCTAAGGGAGGCTGGTGGTACATTTTCAATCCTCATATATTCACCCACTTTCTTGGTCTTCAAATGGAGCACAATAGTAACTGGAAACTAAAATACCAACAAGTAACCATAAGGGATATAATAATATTTTCTATGAGAGCTCTATGAACTCCTTTGCAATAGCATTTGCCAATTGAACTAATCCTTATTGCTACTAGCTCTTAACTAAACCTTTTACACTTTATTATTAAAAACATTGAAATATAAAAACATTTATAATTAGTGGTTGATATATTCCAATTTATCAGATAACTTAACAATCACAATATCAATTAGTTAACAAGGGAATAATTTATAAATGGCATGAGGACAAATATTATTGAAGTAGCTTATTTATATGGTGTGCATGGAAATTGTTTTATACCTCAATGCATTTTGCTTTTCCATTTAGTCCAATAGGTTCCTTTCTTTGAGAAACATATCAAACACTAACATTTATTAATGACTTCTAAATAAAAAGCTCCAAAGTAGAATGATATTTGTTTATATTGGAATTGTAGACCACTAGTTTTACCCATGAGGATTAGTAAAGGCACTTTAATAAATTTAATATATCAATTCAAATTACAAAATTGACACCATATAAAGAGAAAAAATTAAACTGAGTTTGGTTATTATCATCTTTGCATTGAAATTACACATTTGTTTTTTGGTTAAGTTGGGAGAAAGAAATATACTTTCACTACGGAAAAGGGGCAAACAAGAATTTTTTTTTTTTGCAAGGAAATTCCAAATACATTATCAAATTAGTTTAGTGGTTGCCATTTATTAATATAAGTATGAAATTGAGGAATGGAAATGGCATCCAAACGAGAGACCATGAAATGAACAAACCTTGGACTTTGTGTGAGTTCACTCCCTCATACCCTAATTTTCTTAGGAGTTTCTCCTATGATATGGTGAGGCATGTATCCCAACATAGACTAAATTAAATTAACACCCAGTTTTGTACTAGTGTAGATATTATACCTTGTACCAAAATGAAGAAGTCCATAGTCATGGCCCTCCATATCAACATTTTGTTCAATACATATCTTAGGCTTGAAGGTAAATGGGCTCTTCCATATAGTTAGGTATTTAAAAATGGCTTGCATATTTACATGTATATTAGATTCTTTAGATATATTATGACAACCAATCGTCAATATTTTATGTTTTTCTATGCAAAATCATTAGAGAAGTGGGCGGACATGTAAAGGGCCCTTTTTGTGATATATTAATGAATTATAGATGATGAAAATCAATGTCACTCATCACTTTATCTAGTTTTCCTTGCGATAAAGATATAAACGTAGCATTTCAAAAATAAAAATATTAATAAGATTCCCTAGAGGAACTATTAATGAAGATGATCCCAAATAAACACAATATGTTTTGTTAAGAATATCTTCATCCCAGCATGATGCTCACACTACTATGTTATATTGTATATATTTCTTTTATTGATGCGTACAGATCTTATGTCACTCCAAACTTAATACATGCTCCTAACAACATTTCAATCCTTACATATCAATCTTAATATTAAACATACATTAAACTTTTCCATAATAATAATGGATATAAAAAATACAACCTCAAAAAATCTAATTCTTCTTAAAAAAAAACCAATCTTAACTTTAACACCATTTATATATATCTAACCTTTTATATATTATACACAATAAAAAATTATTTTGTCGCCTAATTTTTTTTTCCTATAATAGTTTTGTGCTTATTATCTTAATATTAAATAAAATAGTAATAGATATAAAAATGCAATTAAAAAAAATTTAATTCTTCCAAATTAGAACCAATTGTAAATCTAATAACCTTTTTATATATTTTTCAATTGTAACTCTAATAAACTTTTATATATTTTTCACGATCAAAAGTTGTTTTGTTTTGAACTATTTTTCGGGTCGTTCTTAGTTTCCCATACCCAATTTGATTTCCTATTCTTTCTACTCGCTCAATTGATTCTGCAGGGGAGCCCATAACTAAAAGGAAAAAATGGAGAGCGGTGTGGAGATTGCAAGGAGCCACAAAGCTATTGTCCCTCCTCACCACAACACTGCTAGTGGGGCCACATGATTTACTCTCATCATCCATGGCGTGCGAGTTTGGAATGAAGTGCTCATGCAAAAATACCAAAAGCTTAGGTCCGCTACACTCCTTTCTCTCATATTTTCTCTTCAAACATATCAAATACTTAAATCTTTCTAAATGTATGGATCAATTGTAGGACCAAGATATCTAGTTGGCCTCCAAATCCCTTAAAAACCTAGTAAGGGAACCCTGACCAACCACATGAATGTATTTCAAATCTAGGGTTTGTGAATAAATGTACTCTATTGAAGGATGTTGCCACATCGATACCCAATTTGCAGGATTTAGGTATTAAGGTCTTGATTAGGGTTTGCAAAATCTTAGCCCTATTTATATTAGGAAAATCCTCAATTTTTCCTATTTGTTCTCCTTTTCACACTTTGACTACACTTTGTAGTATTGTTCACCACTCCCCAACACATAAGCCCCTCAATACATCTGAATTACCCTCTAATGGTAGCAATTTCTAGTGGAATTTGGTCACGACCCTTTGTATTTTCTTCTCGGATTCTCAACGAAAGTGCAGAATTCCATATTTAGCACAATCGTTACCTTGTGAGCAGATAATGTAACGTTGGGACTACCAGGAATGCACCAACAACAAACACTCCGCTTATGTTGTAGTAATCTGCAAGCTGCAATGGTGTTTTGGATCGCATGTAGGAAACACCATTCACTACATAATGTTGTTTTCCATTGATGATGGGGGCTTAGTTTGAGAGGATTATTGATCGATTAATGTTGATTTTCCCGTACTGAAAAGATTCCTGTGGATTGGGACAAGCCACATTGGATGTCAAGTTCCATCTGTACAACAATAGCCATTCAAATTTTGAGAACATGTTGACTCCAAATTTTACCCTCAACTTGGATGTAGGCAATCTCCTTCAAGTCCTTTCCTAGGTTAGCCCTAATGCATACATGACATTGCAGTCTAGGGTTAAAAAGCCTAATTATTTTTCCACAGATGAAACTCCTAATAAGAGTTGAAATTTGCACCAGTAACCCCCAAAATTACTTGGAAGCCCAAAATAATTAACCTAAACAGGGAAGGACAGTTAAGTGGTTTGTTTTGCAGAGAAATCTTCCTCCTAGGGATACAACATCACCATTGTTTCAACATAACCAAGGGCCCTTTTCCAATGGGTTTTCTCTTTAAAAGAGAACAAGGAATAACCCTTTGTCAAGTTATGGGTGGCTGAACTATGCCAATTGTAAGGCTCCAAGACTTCCTTTACATAGGGATTTATGATGGTCTTGGGTAGGATATATCTCCACAAAATAGTCCAACAAATTAAAGTGTTTAAATTTATCATAGAGAAAAAAATGTTCGTTATCAGGAGTTCCATTCTCATGAATGTCATTACCTTTTTTGATTTTGTGGAACAATAAAATGAAAGAAGATAAATTACAAAACATAGAAATAAAAGTAAACAATAAAATAGAAGAAGAGGGAAAATGTAGAATTTCAAACAAGATTATTTTTTCCCTCACAAAGTTGTTCATATGATTTGAATCTTAATCAATATATGTTTGTTTTCTAAATACTTTCTTTGATGCTATCTCTTTGAATTGATTATGCAAGTGTGTTAATTGAATGGTTTATAATTATTTTTTCATGCAAGTAATAGTTCTAATTCTTGAATTTTTTTAAGTGTCTTTATTTTCTATAGTACCTAGTGGTATCTCTAACATGGTAGTGATTTTCAACTCGGGACCTAGATGTAGGAAATTGATTGCGTTTGTTTTCAACTCGCTTATTCTTAATGTCATGGCTATTTAATTTTTTTATGGTTTGTCTATTTTTTTGTCTCGTTTGTTTCATATAATTGCCAAACCTTAAAGAAATAAAGGTTGTGAAACACAAGAAAGTTCAAAGAGCAAGATTGTATTACCTAAGAGAAAAACTCCCGTGGTTTTCAACCTTCAAATAATGATTCTAGGACTTCGAAATATGACTCCATTCATTCTTATGAATGCTAGTTTCTTATGTAGGTAAGTAGATGATTGACCAATACAATCCAATATATGTAAATAGAAGGTGGCAAATGTGGGCATTGCAAATGTTGGCCACCATATGTTATAAAAAAAATTTGGACATCATTTTTTGAGGTTGATTTTTTTTTCCTCCCATACATGTGACCAACAAATTACATGAATTTATTTACATATTATTTTGTATGGCACTCTTTGTTTAATGAATGACAAGATATTTTTTCTGATTAGTTATGAATATGGAATAAAAATCCTTAAGTTTTAGAAGCTTTGAGGAAGAGCTTTTGATTTTTTTTCTCTTTGATACTTGTACATACTTCTTCTACTCCTTGTTCTTACCTATGTTCATTGTGCACATTTTATGTTTAATACCAAGGCATGTTTCCAACAAAAAGTGTGCAACAATATCATAAATGAAGGATATAGAGAAGACCTTCCCTATTGTGTGTCAGATTCAAAGTGAGTGGTAAACCCTGAATGATGAAGTTCATGGCTGCCTATTTTTTTTTTTCTGGTTTGTCTTTTTTTTTTTGTTTGGTTTGTTTTAGATACTCGCCAAACCTTAAAGAAATTAAGGTTGTGAAACACAAGAAAGTTCAGAGAGTAGGACTGTATTACCTAAGAGAAAATCTCCCGATTTTTCAACCTTAAAATAATGATTCTAGGACTTTGAAATCTGACTCCATTCATTGTTACGAATGCTAGTTGCTTATGTAGGTAAGTAGATGATTGGCCAATGCATTCCAATATATGTCAGCGGAAGGTGGCAAATGTGGGCATTGCAAAAGTGGGCTACCATATGATATAAAAAAAAATGGGACATTATTGTTTGAAGTTGGATTTTTTTTTTCTTTTGAATCGAACCCATGCATGTGACCAAGGAATTAGATGAATTTATTTACAGCTTATTTTGTATGGCACTCTCTATTTGATGAATGACAAGATATATTCTTTTTTTATCAGTTATGAATGTGGAATAAAAATCCTTCAGTTTTAGCAGCTTTGAGGAAGAGGTTTTGATTTGTTTTTTCTCTTTGATATTTGTACATACTTCTGCTCCTTGTTCTTATCTCCATTCATTATACACATGATATGTTTAATACCAAGGCATGTCCTCAATAAAAATGCTGAAAAATATCATAAATGAAGGATATAGATATGACCTTCCCTATTGTGTGTCAGATTAAAAGTGAGTGATAAGCCCTAAACAATGAAGTTAGCAAATACATCTTTTAAATCACCATTTGAGTGTTTTCGAAACTGAGATTTGAAAGAAGAATTGTTGGTGGTCAAAATGTTTTCTTACTCAAACATAATATTGTTGAAAATAATACTAAGAGGGGGGGTGAATCAGTATTATCTAGTCCTTTTAACAATTCTTCCTTATTTATACTTTGAATTATTTTTGTATATCAGTACCATAAAACAATGAGCATGAACAAGAAAAACAGACAGTCACATCAAAGAACACCAGATATAAGGTGGAAACCCAATGTGGGTGAAAACCACCTGCTGCAATATGTCTCTATCTTCTTTCAAATTAGAAACTCCTTTTACAATGGTCTTGTACTGGTGCAGTCCTTTACCAGTACGCAGGCTGCAACCTGCAGGGAGCTACAACTCTCTCTCGTTTTCCAGTCTCTCCTGGAAGGGAGCTACAACCCCCTACTTCTTTTCTTTCAAGGACCACTTTTCATAAATTTTCAAACTGGATCCATAAATATCAAATGATCATCAAGTACCAGTAAGTCACCCAGATAACCAGATCCACAGTAACAGAAAACTAAACCCAGAACACCTCCTGCGGCGCCTCCTGCGGCGTCTTCCTGCGGCGCCTCCTGCGGCGTCTTCTCCGGCGCCTCCTGCGGCGTCTCCTTCGATGCCTCCTGCGGCGACTCCTGCGGCGCCTCCTGCGGCAACTCCTGCGGC
>APFE031487545.1:2387-50445 GCA_000404065.3 Pinus taeda | reverse complement strand
TCAAACTGATATATGCAATGTACTAAAGCATAATACTAGATCTACATCTATCATAAACTTTGCGAAAGCTAATCAACCATGAGCAACATCAAGTATGAACACATATAACTAATAAGAAGGAATCAATCACACATAACACTGAATATATCACTGGGGAAAGCACCATCATAAAACCCCAACACTACATTATCAATCAAGTGGAAATCCTCAACAACATACAAAAAGAATCAACTCAAAAGCTATCTTGCTCTCTTTGTACTCTGATGATGAAGCTCATGGACTACCTAGCCTTGTATGTAAAGGTTGCATCTTAGGTCCAAGCTCCTATTTCCTTGTGCAGTTTTGATTGGGGTCCAATTATAAAACACATGTAAATTGGCCTAATCTTACCTGTTGTCACCTCATGTCCAACTACACAGTCATAGAAGGAAGAAGCTTCCTTCCCCATGCAAGGAATACTTACTAGAAATATCCTAGCATCTGATAGTACACTATCCCACATCTGATCTCAACTGGGTCTCTGACAGAACTGACATGCATCTGTTATCCATGAGTGAATACACAATTATCTGAAAATAATAGTTGTCACATGCATGCAAGCATCAACAAACTATATCTCATTAATTTAACAACTTGTTAAATTAATCTAGATGAACTTGAATAAGTTAAACTAAGTCAACTAATCCTCTCAATATAGAACTCATCCTTAATTCCTCAATCAATGGAGTAAATCAAGGACACATTCCCAAATTAGTGGAGAAATAATTGCATGTTCTCACAAAGACTTCAAGTTTGCTTTTCCTTAACTAATTAACTCATGGAGAATTAATTAATTAATATTCCAAACTACTGGTAAGACTAAATTCAAATTTACTTCCTATAGATAGACCAGGGACTACTATAAATAGGAAGGGACCCAGAAATGCTATTTTTAGCAATTTCACCTCTCACCCAAGGTGGCCAAAATGCTCATTGGCCAAACTGCTATTTTTAGAAATGCTATTTTTAGAAATTCTATTTTTAGCACTTTATAAATTTAACATTTCTTGTTGCACATTTTTCAACACTTCCTCTCAACAAGAAAGACTTCCTCTCAAACCTGATCATGTAACTCTAGAATGTTCTACATGCAACACATCTACCAAGTACGGTTGCTTCAACAACACTCAGAACAAAAAAACTCCCAACTGACCACTCTATTGGGCTAGAAACATACTCTGATGTTGAAGCTCTACCTGCTGCTGACAAGTGCTCCCTCTCTGACCTCTGCTCTACTGCAACATCTCCATGCATCTCGCACCGTTGCACCCTTCTATGTGCTACCCTGCACTGTGCAACACACTTGTGCCTCTCGCATTGTTGCAGCCTGCATGCTCTGTGCTATCCTGGGATTCCCTGCACTATAGCTCTCTTTGCCACTCCATCCGCATCTGTCTCTACCCAATCAATCAGTTCCTGCTACTCCACATCGGGGCTCCCATAGAAAGGTCTCATCCAAGAGGTTGGGTACCTTAAGGATCCTACCCCTCCTCCTTGGGACGATCACTCTATATCACCCCACCTCCTACCTGGAGGTATGGCTGCATGTGATCCCTCTGCCCACCTGGCTCAAAGTTCCCCCCTACTGGAGGTCTCTGCATGAGTGTATGTCTCTACTTGATCTCCACTCAGCTTCCCCTGTTGTGGCTGCTCCACAACCTCCTGAAGCTGCTGCACCAATCGTGGCTCCTCCACAATCGTCTGAGACTTCTTCTGGCGCTGCATGTTGAGAGGTAATATACTCTCCCTCTCAACCACCAAGTATCCATTAGTTTCCATGCTGCTCAAGGCTTTGCATGCATCTTGAACCTCAAGAGCATACAGGTTCTCGACTTGTGAACCAATCTTCTTCACATGTCTAGTGATGATGTGTCTAAGGAAAACCTTTCCCTTACTGAAGACTACATCATAGCCTCTGTCTTCCAGCATCGCGATCGACACCAATTTTCTCTTCAGTCCTGGTACATACTTGACATCGGTCAAGGTAAGGCGAGCTCCATGCTCTCTCTGAAAAATAACCGTGCCTACATCTGAGACACTATACTTCTCATCATTACCCATCACTATGAGTATCTGGAGATCTTTCTCCTCCAAAGTATTGAATAAACTCTTGTCGCCGGTCATTTGGAAAGAAGCTCCACTGTCAGGAAACCAACCACTTCCCACCATGGATGAAACCATGCATGCGAAGAGTGTGAAATCCAACTCGAACTGTGAAGCAAGTGCCTCACCTTCGGATCCTTCCCCGAATCCCTTCTTGGATTTCCTCCATGGACAATTTGTAGCAAAATGGCCCACCTCATGACAACGAAAGCATCGCACTTTCGATTTGTCAAACTTCTTCCCACCATGGGAAGAACTAGACTCAGAAAGAGAAACCTTCTCCTTCCCCTTCTTCAACTTACTCGCTAAGGCACAGTTTTCGTCATTGTCCATGGATGAAGAACCATCTCTGGTGCTTCTTCTTATCTCCTCGAAAGTATCAAATCCGACCATAGTTGTTCCCAATTTGGTAGTTTCTCCCTTCCATTAACCGAGTCCTAGTAGCTATGCCAGCTCTTAGGAAGGCCAAGGAGTGCTAGACTCACCATATCATCATTAGCTGTCACGACCCCTACACTTGCAAGCTCATCCCTACATGTGATGAGCTTGGTCAGATACATAGAGATCGTCTCATCCTTTTCACACTTGATCTTTCAAAGTTTGTCCTTCAATGCCAGCTTCCTCTAATCACTGCTATTCTGATATAAATCTTTCAATGTTTTCCACATTGCAAACGGAGTCTCCTTCCCATGGAGGCTCGAGACAATGTGATCTTGCACTCCCTCCAAGAGAATTATCCTAGCTCTAGCCACACACTTCTTCCATTCCGCCAATTGAGTAGCATCAGTAGGCATAGGGACTTCTTGATCAATGAAATTCTTAAGGCCATTATCTTCCAATACTACCTCCATGCAATCCTTCCAAGCTATATAGTTTGAGCTGCCATCAAGGGCATACTTAAGCCTCAAACCATAGAATGCCATCGGTGAAATAGATGTGATAAGAACTTGAGATCTATATCTTGAATAATAAACTTCAAATTCCTTCTTGTATACTATTCTTCCTTGATCACCTATGCTCTGATACCATGTAGAATTTTCTCTACAAATCAGCTAGCTCACTGATGTCATGTAGAAATTTCACCTGCAAATCAAACTGATATATGCAATGTACTAAAGCATAATACTAGATCTATATCTACCATAAACTTTGCAAAATCTAATCAACCATGAGCAACATCAAGCATGAACACATATAACTGATAAGAAGGAACCAATCACACATAACACAGAATATATCACTTGGGGAAAGCACCATCATAAAACCCCAACACTGCATTGTCAGTCAAGTGGAAATCCTCAACAACATACAAAAAGAATCAGCTCAAAAGATATCCTGCTCTCTCTGTACTCTGATGATGAAGCTCATGGACTACCTAGCCCTGTATATAAAGGTTTCACCTCAGGTCCAAGCTCCTATTTCCTTGCGCAGTTTTGATTGGGGTCCAATTACAAAACACATGTAAATTGGCATGATCATACCTACTATCACCTCAGGTCCAACTACGCAGTCATAGAAGGAAGAATCTTCCTTCCCCATGTAAGGAATACTTACTAGAAATATCCTAGCATCTGATAGTACATTGTCCCACATATGATCTCAACTGGGTCTCTTATAGAACTGACATGCATCAGCTATCCATGAGTGGATACACAGTTATCTGAAAATAATAGTTGTCACATGCATGCAAGCATCAACAAACTATATCTCATTAATTTAACAACTTGTTAAACTAATCTAACAGAACTTGACTAAGTTAGACTAAGTCAACTGATCCTCTCAATATAGAACTCATCCTTAATTCCTTAATCAGTGGAACAAATCAAGGACACATTCCCCAATTAGTAGAGAAATAATTGCATGTTTTCATAAAGACTTCAAGTTTGCTTTTCCTTAACTAATTAACTCATGGAAAATTAATTAATTAATATTCCAAACTGCTAGTAAGACCAAATTCGAATTTACTTCCCATAGATAGACTAGGGACTGCTATAAATAGGAAGGGACCTAGAAATGCTATTTTTAGTAGTTTCACCTCTCACCCAAGGTGGCCAAAATGCTCATTGGCCAAACTGCTATTTTTAGAAGTGCTATTTTTAGCAGTTCTATTTTTAACACTTTCTAAATTTAGCATTTCTTGTTGCACATTTTTTAACAGAGATCAGAGGGGGGACAATGTACTATCAGTTGGATGGATTTTTCCTATAAAGGAAACTCATCCATGGAGAAGGATTCATCTCCTTCAGGATTGCGCAGTTAGATTAGAGCTTATTGAGTGTGTGAAGAGGCCAATTCACATAAGTGGCTGCATTGGACCCCAATGAAAATTGCACAAAGAAATAGGAGGCTTGGAGGGCAGAGGAGAAGGTTTGAGAGAGGCCTTTGACTATCTATGAGTAGCAAAGGGATCACAGAGAGAGCAAGATAGCTTAAGAGCTGATTCTTTTTGTAATCCGGACTATATTTCCACTTG
The DNA here is from genome assembly GCA_000404065.3 of Pinus taeda. Classification (NCBI taxonomy): domain Eukaryota; kingdom Viridiplantae; phylum Streptophyta; class Pinopsida; order Pinales; family Pinaceae; genus Pinus; species Pinus taeda. The sequence continues at coordinate 45,830 of APFE031487545.1, read as the reverse complement.
TATGATAATACAGAGTTGGGGTTTTAGGCTGAGGCTTTCCCCGGGTTATTTCTTCTGTGTTATGTGTGATTGGTTTCTTCTTATCAGTTATATGTGTTGAATTGATCTTTCTCATATTCGATTAAGATTCCGCATAATTGTTTGTAGAAGTAGATCAAGTATTTTGCTTTAGTATCAAAGCAATATCAGGTGATCTACAGGTGGGAATTTCTGTTGAAAATAATACTGAGAGGGGGGGTGAATCAGTATTATCTAGTTCTTTTACCAAATCTTCCTTATTTACACTTTGAATTATTTTTGCATATCAGTACCATAAAATAATGAGCATGAACAACAGACAGTCACATCAAAGAACACCAGATATAAGGTGGAAACCCAATGTGGGTGAAAACCACCTGCTGCAATATGTCTCTATCTTCTTCAAATTAGAAACTCCTTTTACAATGGTCTTGTACTGGTGCAGTCCTTTACCAGTACGCAGGCTGCAACCTGCAGAGAGCTACAACTCTCTCTCGTTTTCCAGTCTCTCCTGGAAGGGAGCTACAACCCCTTACTTCTTTTCAAGGACCACTTTTCATAAATTTTCAAACTGGATCCATATACATCAAATGATCATCAAGTATATGTAAACTACATAGTCAGCTGCAGTAACCAGATCAACAATAGCAGAACTAAACCCAGAACACCTTATCAACAGAAAAATCAGTCAACAGAAGATCTTAAGACAGATACGCAGTTTTCCTTTCACTGGCCTGCGTCCCCACGCACTTCACCTTCTGTGCCCCTGCGTATACCCGCAGAAAGCCTTTTGTTGCACCGCGTGCCCATGCACCTCTTCTTCAATCGCGATGCGTACTGTTGCTACAGGTACGCACCCAGATACACTATCGCGCCGCGTACTGTTGCGGAAGGTACACACCCAGATACACTATCGCGCCGCGTACTTCTTCTGTGCGTACGCACCTGAGCCTCCGTCGCTCTGCGTAGCCACGCACTGCACCTTTGTCGCCTCTGCGTACCCACGCACTGCACCTTCGTTGCCTCTGCGTACCCACGCACTGCACCTTCGTCGCCTCTGCGTACCTCTGATTAGGGCCGAAATACAGTCAGATGCTCAGATCTGATCTTGCGCTCAAGAGATCACCCTTCACAGATTCGCTTTCAACTTCTCTTTCATGTAGATCGAGCTTTTGAAACAATAACCCAATATTTCAGATCTTAAGATATTCAACCCAAAAGCATACACAAGCCAAATGATCTCCTTTGCTTTATATAGGCAAGCTCTTCCTCAAATCATGGACCAATACCACGGCCAAAACCATAACAAACCAATACCATCAACTCAATACTAGGGATCAACACGTCTGTCGAGATGCCATGGTCCAAAAACCATAAGTTCAAATTCCAAGGACTAACTACCATGGACCAAAGGTAAGTTTTCCCACATGAAATAAACTTTTCTCTGCATAGAATTCCATGAACTTTTCTCCACATGAAATAAACTTTTATAAACGTTTCTCTGCATAAAATTCCGTGAACTTTTCTCCTGCGTACTTCTTAATTCTCGTCATATTGAGAGCCATGCGATGGGTGTTGCGATCAAGTACAACATCTGTAACATATAACCATACCAGAAACATAATGCCAACAAATATGTTCCTACCACAACTAACATTTAGCATAAGAGTGTTTTGACTCTTACAATTCATAGCTATTTAGACTTCCATGTTATATATGTAGGCTAATCAGGAATTCCTTGTTAATTATTATCTCTATGTAGATTTTTTCATTTTTTTAATGTACATGTCTACCACAATATTGTAATTACCTAAGAGAAAAACTTTCGAGGTTTTCAACCTTTAAATAATGATTCTAGGACTTCGAAATCTGACTCCATTCATTGTTATGGATGATAATTGTTTATGTAGCTAAGTAGATGATTGACCAACGTAGTCCAATATATGTAAATAGAAGATAAAACTAAATAATAAGTTAATTACACTTAAACATTAACATGAGAAATCATAAATAAAGAATTATCATAATATAACAAGTAAAAATTATAAGATAATTAATAAAAATAATAATAAGAACAAAGTAATAGTAATATATTCAGTAAAATGATATTAATTCAAAAATTAACTAAAATAATGGTAAATAATAATATTAAACAATCATTTGGTCGACCAAACAGTCTTTACAACAAACCTATTGCATATTTATCTCAAACCTTTTTCTTTGCTTTTCTTTTCTCCGTAAATCAGTCCTGATGATGAGTCATGGTCTAGACTCGAAACGTCGACAAAGGTAAAGATGAACACTGTGGAAAATTTGAATTCCTCTCAGAAACCACACCACAGTAATCTACAATCCTAAATAGAAGATGCCAAATGTGGGCATCACAAATGTTGGCCACCATATGATATAAAAAAATTGGGACATCATTGTTTGAAGTTGATTTTTTTCTTCTGAATTGAACCCATACTTTTCATCAACAAATTACTTGAATTTATTTACATCTTATTTTGTATGGCACTCTTTGTTTGATGAATGACAAGATATTTTTTCTCATTAGTTATGAATGTGGAACAAAAGTACTTCAGTTTTAGAAGCTTTGAGGAAGAGGTTTTGATTTTTTTTTCTCTTTGATATTTGTACATACTTATGTTCCTTGCTCTTACCTCTGTTCATTGTACACATTTTATGTTTAATACCAAGGTATGTTCTCAACAAAAAGTGTGCAACAATATCATAAACGAAGGATATAGATAAGACCTTTCCTATTGTGTTTCAGATTCAAAGTGAGTGGTAAACCCTAAACAATGAAGCTAGCAAGTACATCTTTTAAATCAATGTTTGAATGTTTTTGAAACTGGTATTTAAAAGAAGAATTGGTGGTCAAACTAATTTTTCACTCAGACATAATATGTTCCTACCACAACTGGCTTTTAGCATAAGAAATTTTTGACTCTCTCAATTCATAGCTATTTATACTTCCATGTTATATCTGTAGGGTAATCAGGGATTCCTTGTTCATTATTCTCTCTCTATATATTTTTTTATTTTTTTAATCTACATGTCTAACGCAATATTGTAAATAGAGTGTTTGAGTCTTAGGGTTGTTGAAAAGCGCAACTAGGTTCAGTCTTCATAATGATATGTGTAAATGCGATTTTATGTAATTGGTGTAAAGAAGAAAATAAAATTATTTTTGTAATGCCTAAATCATGGGTTTCATGATTAAGAAATTTTATTTTAGTTAAGGTTCCCATTGTGAGCCTATAGGTTTTGTCATGAAGTCATAAAAGTCAAATTGAGTCAATGTCATGTACGAATGACCCTTATTGGGGATGTTAAATTTGTATATGATTCAATGAAAAAGTAAAAAATCCCTCTAAGACCAAGCTCAAGCTCTAACAAGAATTTGGCCTCAAGATGATCTCCAAAAGGCATGTCGACCTAGCCTCCAAATCAAGTCGGGTTATTTACATGAGAAAACTACTATAAATAGGGAAACTCAGCCTCATTTGAGATTGATTTTCAGTGAAGGTCTCAAGCAAGGAAGAAGTGTGGAAAGGTCAAGGAAGATAACCTCATAGCCAGTGACAATAAGGAAGGAAAAGCAAAGTTTTTTGGGTTTGTTTAGGGCTGAAATCCTCCAAACATGTGAAGAATCTATGCTATAAAAACTATAGAAAGAGCTAAAGTATCACAGTCATACCTGAAGGTCAAATCTAGGAGGAAGTTAAGGTGAATCTCAAGCAAAGCTTGAAATGAATAAGTCTCCTTCTAGAGCGAAGAAGATTAAGGGTCAAAGTTGGTAAAATCACATGTGCTAGGGTTTTTGAAATAGGGCCTAGAAATGTAGTGTTGAACCAAGGGGTTAGGAATAGTCTGCAGAGTGCTAGTGAGGGACGGCCTAGGGAAAGGATAGGCTCTGGTGTCTGTTTATTGCCCCTGAAAATCAATCTGAGAAGCGTGGGAGTGTTGAGAAATATAAGCAATTGAAACCCACTAAGAAAAGTTCAAATTCAGGGACAAAGCACTAGAAGGATTTAAATAATTGCAATGTTAAATCAATTTCAACTAACAGGTAGGAGGATTGAAGAATTGTACTATGAATCCTCAATCTGGGGTAAGTTTTACCAAGTCTGTTAGGAAAATGCCAATTTCACTTCACGAGCTCAATTATACTCCTAATAGGGCACAATATGAGGAGCTGAAGAAAAAGGCCTTTCTGCCTTATAGACAGGGACTTTTGCCTTATAGATAGGTTTTGCTTGGGTGTTTGGGCTTCACATCTAAAGGTTCTCCCCAAAACATGGATCTGGAGTAGGGCACAGTGCCCATTCTCAGTAATGAATGGTTTATGCCTATTTTCTTTTGTAATTTCCAAATTGAAAATTCATTTCCAAGTATTTTTATTTTTTCATTTATGTCCAAGCCATTCAGGGCCAGTGGATTTTTATTTCTTGAAAATATGGCAATTAGGCCACATAGAGTAAGGTAACATTCGACCTGCAATATTCATTTCAGATGCTGCTACTAGATAGAAAATGTGTGGAGCTTGGGGAAGTTGGAAAAATATATCATTTTTAAGAAATTCAGAGGTAATGATGTGCACTGTGTTGAAAGATAAAACTTGTGAAGGAAATCTGGGAGATAAATCAAAGCTATTGATTGGTAGCATGAGATTTCCATTCATTGCAGAAACTCTCTAAAATATTTCTCCACTCAAGACCTCTGATGGTGGTCCCTTCCTTCAAAAAAGAATTTCAACATATCAAATTTAGTTCTCTGTAGTTCTGCATTATTGCACCCATATTAGTTTTTTTGTTTTTCAATTTATTTATTCATGTTGTTGTGCATTTCAGATATAATTAAAATATTTCTTGGGTATTGAATTAATGAACATGTATGGAAACATATTAAAAATCCACATATTTAGGAATCCTACCATCATGATGGCTAGTGTAGAAACAAACCACTTTGTTTTTCAAAGTGAAGGTCAATTGTTTGAGAGTGTTTATTTGTATCTTCATATTTTTGATTGGTTTATTTGTATCTTCATGGGTTAGAGCTTCTATCCTCTGGGTTGGATAATGGTTCATAAAGAAAATGCCCCTTGTCAAACATATCTACTCAATCTCGAAGCAAATAAGTGCTACCATTTCTCTAGATATTCCTGAGATTAGACATCATATATTTGGATTTTTAAAAAACATGTTATTGGCATGTTAAATTCTATAACTCCCTTTTAATAGGTACATGTGCATGTCTTGGTTTGAATTTGAGAATCATAAGAATGATGTGGTCTTTTGCATTGCGTTTAGGCTTTAGCACATTTACATTTTAGAAACATGTTCTATTGGATAATCAAGTATCGGGTCTAGAAAATGACAGATCACTAACATTAAGGAAATACCTTTTCCCTCTAATTTACAGTCAGATTTCAAGAGAGTATGCATTCATGTTTTCAATTTTGTTAATATTATTTTCTTATACCTATTTGATATTGCAGAAAATATATCCAATTTAATTTCTGAAGATTTTCCATAGATTGATTTATAATGGATTCCTAGCTTTCCATTCAATGAGATATCAGTTGGTCAAATACAATAAATTTGTGGATAGATGTATTATTAATTGAAGAGTTGAAGTTATGATTGTGGGCAACATGGTAACGTTTTATTGTTTTGTTAGAAAGTGTTCTTAAAGCTTATACATGGCTTATTCTTTGCATACCAGAACACAAGGGCCTTTAAAGAGGTTGCAATTATTCCTCATCCACATGTAGGGGAATATGCCATTGGTTTTATTACACCGTCACTTGTCCTTCAGGTTGTTTCTTATGCTTTAGATATCCTTGAAGATGATTTAGATATCCTTGAAGTTGAGTTAATACTGAAGCATTCCACATGAATCTTGAAATTGAGTGGAAAATGGAAATGTTTCTTGCATATCTGCAAATTGATATCTATTTGCAGATTATCATTATTGTCATAAATAAAACTCCATGTTTATTGGTAAACATGCAATGTCTTTTGACATGCTATAGTTTAAATAAATATTATTTCAATTTGTATGGAAGGTAGTTCTTACTTTTCGCCCATTGTCATATGTAGGTTGAGAGTGGAGATGAAGAACTCTACGGTGTCTATGTTCCCATGGATCATCTATATATTGGTGACATTTTCCTTGTTAACTATAAATACATTATTCGACCAAACTTATCTGTTCGTGAAAGAATAGGTTGGTAGTCATCCATTTTTCTTTCATTACTGTTATTATTTATGGTGTATATTTTTCCATGATATATTTTATTCTTTTTGGGATTTTGTTTCATATATCTAGGGATTATACTTTACCCTCTTCTTTTCACTTTCCAAAACATGTTCTTTCCATTCTATTTTACACTATAGTTTGCAACAAAATTAGCTATCCATCCTTACTTCCTTGAAGGTGTGTGTTGTGACTTTATACCCCAACTTCATTGGAGACCTATATTGTGACTTAATATATTGTACATTTGTAGTAGTGGAAAGTAATCATAGGAATAAGGAGAAGGTTATTAATGTGGAATGGACTCCCAGCATAGGGATACTTCATTATAGTAGTAAGACCTACAGTTCTTATGAGCATCACATAGGTAACAACCAGAAACCAAAGATGGCCCACAAGGCATGACACCAAAAGTACTTAGTGATGTTAATGGTAGAGTGAAGGAGGACGCTTCCAAAAGAATGGAATTACATCCAAGCATCTTAATGAAAGACTGTGAAAATATATATGTATGATTTAGATCTCATGCACTGGTCCTACTTGCGCTTGTGGCGGGGAGGAGGATAATTCAATTTAGCAAAAGCTTTGCAACATCACAATTGCATTTTCCCTGAGAGAGGATTGTGCAAAGCTAGATGTAGGATCTAGATCTAATGCAATTGCCCTAGCTTCTTATGTGTAGGGAGATAGCTATTTTGATTTAGTAATAGCTCTACGACATCAAAATGCATTTGCCTTTAGAAGAGATTATGGGGAACTACATGTAGGATCTAGATTTGATGCACTTACTCTACTTGCTTATTTTGCATTTGAAGGAGAGAATATTATTTGATTCAGAGAAGGCTCCTTGAATCTACAACGACTCTACACGATCACAAGTGCATCCAATATCATTTTTTGGAAAAAGAAACTAAAAACTAAAGAGTTAAAACTATACACCCAATACAGGGATGTGAGCGAGTCTGCTTCTGGCTAAAGCCTAGAATTGGGAAGCAAGTATGGGAGTAAAAAATCAAAAACCCAATACAGAGAATGGAGAAACGTATAACAAAAACACATCTCAACATGAAAAATACAAGTATTAGAGCTAATAACATAAACCCAATATAGAGAACATAAAACACTTATGCAGAAAGCATGCCTAAACACCAGTATTGGAGAGCTAAAAGCATAGACCCAAATGAAAAAACAAGTCTAAAGGCTTGTAGTGAAGCTAAAACCATAAACACAATACAAAATGGAAGAGAAATCATAGAAACAACCCCAAGAAGGCATCTAGGAAGGCCAAGGGGAAGTGTTGGCAAGGAACCCAAGAAGGCTTAAATAGGAAAAGTTTATGAAAATTTCCACAGTATGATACAGGGGAGGGAGTTTCCTAGTCCAATCTTAACTAGAAAAAACGTGTGGAATTGTCCAACTAACAATTGGGAAGCAGCAAACACTGTTACTAATAATCATAAAGTGGACCTCAAAACTATGAAAAGGAGAAGTAAGTAGAAAGTGGTGCACAAGGAGACGGTGTAGTTTATCCATTAAACTGTTTGGAAGCTTATTATTATTATTTTATTTGGGGTATATAACCATTATAAAATTTCTTCATAGGATTAATGTGATTATTTATAAAATTTCTTCTTAGGATTAATCTGCTTATTTATTTATAGGAAGCTAGGCAAGAGGAAACTCACGTGTTTTGTGTATATGGAATACCTGGCATTGGAAAGACAGTGTTCATAAAACAGGTCTACAATTTCTAGAAGCCTTTCCAAAGTTGGATTGAACATGTGATTTGGCTCAGAGCCTCTCGAACGTATTAACTTTCAGACTTACACAGTGAGATTGCTGAGACGATCAATTTAGACCTCTCGGGCTTTTTTATTCATATTACCTGGAAGATGATATTATCTGAAACACTGAAGCATAGAAAATTTCTTTTGATATTAGACGATGTGTGGACTCTACTGAATCGGCTGGAAGAGCTAGGTGTCAGGAAATGTTGTTGTCGTAGCATAGTTTTATTCTCTATACGCAATAGAGATCTAGCACTAATGGAGGCATACAGAACATTGAAATTGGAGCCCTTGTCTATGGAAGAAGGTCAGGAATTGTTTGAGAGAGTAACTTTCAAAGGAAGCGAGTTTCCAAAGGAGTTAAAGGAGTGTGCCCCAAATATTGCAGACAAGTGCAAAGGTTTGCCCTTAGCCATAACTATATTGGTTAAATAACCAATTGGGAAAACAACTGTAGATGAGTGGAATAATTATGTATCGCTGATAAAAAGCAAGGATCCCTTTTTTCGAGATATTGATCCCCATGTTCATAAAGATCTATATCTGCCACTAAAATGGAGCTATGACGATTTTTCCAATTCAAGCTTACAAAATTGTTTTCTCTACTGTGCCATGTTTTTAGAAGATGAAGAAATTGATGTGGATATCTTGATGAGAATATGGATTGCTGAAGGCCTTGTCAAGAGTAGATAGGCTACCTATTCAATGGGCATGGTCATCGCACGCAACTACTCAAGGCATCTTATAGATCATAGCTTCTTTGCTGATAAGTAGCTCATTGACAATGTTAAAAAATTAGAGAATGTGTGGAAACCGAAGCACATAAGAGTGCCGCATGTTATTCGTGATCTGGTATTGTATATTGGGGAGAATGAAAATTATTTTTTATTTAGTGTAGGCCAACAGGTTAAAGAATTTACAGATGCACAAAGTTTGGATTGCAAGAGAATATTTCTATGCCGGAATCAAGTTGAATATCTGCTAAATGATTTCACGGGCTCAAAAGTTGTAAGTTTAAACTTGTCCAAAAATCCATTATCTGGTCATGTTCCACAAAGATTATTCCACGGCTTCACATATCTCCAGGTTCTTGATCTCTCCAACACCGGTATCGTGTCAATGCTAACATATCTTAGTCAACTCACATGTCGGGAGTTTCTCTCATTGAGCTGTACTCATATTTGCGATTTCTCTCTAGCCATATGCAATCTTTCCCGGCTTCAATTTTTAGATCTTTCCTTCTGCTATATAAGGTCCTTGCCTCCCGCCATATGCAATCTTTCAAGGCTACAAGATATTATCCTATTGGGCTTAGAAAACTTGGTGATTCCACTGTAGATATCTCAGTGCACTTCATTGAAAATGCTACAATTGCATTCAGAAAGTTCAGAGCCTTTAAAGGATCTCACACATCTAATAGAGCTCGCTCTAACTACAATGCCAAGGACCGAAGAGAATGAAATAGGTATGAATTTAGGAACCTTGTTGGAAATTAGGCAGTTATCCTTGGAGTATAATGCACATATTCCGCAAGAGCTAAGCATGCATCTTCCCTGCAGTATGCAAAATATGTTGAAACTGCAAACTCTCAGGTTGATCAACTACAAGGGAGTGAAGTTACTAGACTGGACTTGTGAGTTCCAGCGACTACAGAGAATAGAATTGTTTGGGTGTGATCAAATGATAGAACTTCCTTCATTGGAGACATTTCCAAAGTTAAAGTTTCTTAATCTAAAAGCGAGCACACAGGTAAGGGACCTCACAGAAAGGCCAAATGGATTTCCAATGCTAGAGATTGTGGATTTGGTATCCATGTCCTACTTACAAAGTATGGTGGGGTCATTTAGTACCCTTCATGTCCTTAAGATTAAGGATTGCCCAATGTTGAGGAGGTTAGGTATGGACATGCAAAGCTTGGGCAATTTGATGGTATTAATGGGGGAATGGATTCGTGGGAACAAACAATTTGGGACGATTATGGAATGACAAGAGCATGCCTCGAACAAATATTTAGAGTTTTGTGAACCTCTAATATTGTGATGTTTTATTTGTCTTTAGATATTTGCTAATATTGTGATGTTTTATTCGTATTTACATCTTTATGAACTGGAAATATTATTATTGTGTTTTATTTGTATTTAGACCTCTGTCACCACATAATATTATGGTGATGTTTTATTTGTATTTGGATCTTTGTGAACTGGTAATATTATTGTAATGTTTTATTTGTATTTAGAGCTCTGTGAATGGGTGATATTATTGTGATGTTTGAAGTGGTAATATTATTGTGATGTCTTATTTGTATCTAAAGCTTTCTGAATTGGTAATATTCTTAAGATGATTTATTTGTATCTAAAGCTAAGTTTTGAATTGATAATATGCTTGTGATGCTTTATTACTGGACTATGCAAATTTTTGCTATAGTGGGTGAAAAATCCTTCGCATGTGTCACAATGGGGATGCCCAACCATCCATACATTGAGAATTGAAGCTGGGTTAGTTGGGGGAGACTCACATCAAGCTTCTGCTGAACCACAACCAAACCTACATGAATTGAAGCACACTAACTAGAGGTCATGCTAGTTGTTACTGAAATTGATGTTGCATGAAGATGGAAGATAAACTTATATACGAAGTGGTGGACATATCGAGTTTAGCTAGAATTTTATTTAGAGATTATAGATCCAAATCAGCTCATGTCTTTCTTTGTTCTCAGCTTTTAGTTGAGGTAATTTTTCATGCAACCTCCTCCTGCCATAACATCATAATCCACTTGTTAGTTAGGCTTCATTCTTTTGCTCCATTTCTTCTGTATTGTGCTATCTTTATGCTTTTACAATGTATGAATTTCATAAAGAATAACCTCCCTTACAATGAACAAGGATTTTTTGGGGCTCCATTTTAGACATTAATACAATTTATATGCTCTTGATTTTGTAGGTCAGACATGTTGTCGTTTCACTACCAAAGAGGTTTGGTGAGCCTAAGTGCACTGTAAGATACACTGAATTTTGCATTATGAATGTCAAATGAGAATTGTTATTTGGAAATTTTCTTTTTACATTTGAAGTTTCTGTAATCTCTCATAGGAAAACTAAGTTTCCAAAGCTTGCATTTATGGTTTAACATATTCTCTGATATCTGGTAGAATTGCTTTCTATTTTTCAAATATAGATTAAAAGCTTTCTGACTTGTTTTCTTGTATGGCCAACAGTACAAACCCTCCTATCTTGACATCAACTCTTGCAAGTACCCCTTTAATTACAAATGCTAGGCCTTGAAACTTTCTTTGGTGTTAAGAAGATTACCATCAAGCCTCAGACTGATAGGTGGTTTTTCCTTCACACCAATAGTGGCATCATTGTTCTTGCAGAGGAACGTCTGATGAACTTGGGTCATGCAACTACCCACCCAAGTTTTGTCATGTCTTGCTCCTTTACAAACCAGGTAAATATTTCTAATGCCCTGCAACCATTGCTTGTACATACTAGATTGCTCAGGCATACCAATCCCTTGATTATATTGTTGTGTATGATCCATTGCTATTTGACAAAAATCTCCATTCCCTGTACCTAGCCTCGTTACATTAAAGCTCATGCAACATATGGTGGAGTGGGTCATGCATGTCATACTAGTGTCCAATTTCACCAATTAATGTCATAGTAATGTTCTCTATGATTTTTCATAAACACTGTTATTTTATAGTAGATGTTTTTAGTTGGGCATGGTGGGGATGATGAGATCTCATCTAGAGTTTTTGAAATGGGATCTTGCTTATATGTTGTGATTTGGATTTCGATTCTTGCCTCATTTGTTCATTGCTTGCTGTTTATTAATAGATGTTTTCAACTAGATAAGTGATTTTTGAGATCTGGTGAGGGTGCTTTGAAGTAGGATCTTGTCTAGCTGTTGTGGTTTGGATTTGATATTTGTTCTCATTTATTTTGAACTCACACTTTGCTGGTGGGTTTATTGTTGTTTAGATCTTGTCAATGTGTCTGAGATGTGGAATCTTGATTAGTTGTTGTGTTTTTGGTTCTAGCAATGAGTTTTTTGTTTGTATTAAAGCAGTTAGGATCTCATTATCAAACTATTATACATATTTATAGTCTAATATGGTAAATTTCAGACTGCTATTTATCAGTTCCGATAGTATTATCTTATATCTGTTTAGAGCATTAGAAAGTATATTAATCTTAATGCTAATCTTAATTATACGATACCACCTTCTTGATGTTGGATCTGATATGGCCTTGGGGACATTTGGTCTCATTCATGATGTTGTGAGTTGCATTGCTCTTGTTAGTTGCCTTGATTCTTCGTTATCATTGAGATCATATCATGATGCTTTTGGTATAGTTAGCTTGCATTGCATTACATTTTAGGATTCACTAGTTTCCACTACATTAAAAAAAAAAAATCAATTTTCAGGGTGCTGAATCAATGTGAGTTCATGGTGGGTGTAGAAGCGTATTCATATTTAAAATCAATGACCTTTACATATACTCAATTATCTAGCTATGATGGGTTAACATTATCTAAGGTTTTGAAACCTCATTAGACTTGTACCGAAGTTTTGAATTATTGTGAAATTATAGATCCAAGGCCAGATTTCTCAGATCTTTTTTTTCTTCAATTTTTTTCTATTTTAGATGCAGTTTGTGTTGATTATGATTCTCTTTCTTCTTTTGCAGTTTAACAACTTGTATGGATGTAGGCACTCTCTCCTAGATGGTCTTATGAGAGCCACATATGTCATGATTGCTAGTAAGGTTGCTGTTGTTTGTGGGTTTGGAGATGTTGGCACGGGTTGTGGTGCAACCTTGGAAGTCGTTGGAGCTAGGGTCATTGTTACAGAGATTGATCCTATCCATGCCCTGCAAGCACTTATGGAAGGCCTTCTTGTTCACACCCTTAAGGATGTAGTTAGTACTACTGATATCTTTGTGACAACCACTAGCAACAAGGACATCATCATTGTAGATCACATAAGAAAAATGAAGAACAATGCCATTGTTTGTAACATCAGACACTTTGACAACGAGATTGATATGCGAGGCCTTGAAACCTTCCTTGGTGTTAAGAAGATTACCATCAAGCCTCAAACTAATAGGTGGGTGTTCCCTGACACCAACAGTGGCATCATTGTTCTTGCAGAGGGACGTCTTATGAACTTGGGTTGTGCAACTGGCCACCCAAGTTTTTTCATGTCTTGCTCCTTTACAAACTAGGTAAATATTTCTAATGCCCTACAACCATTGCTTGTACATACTAGATTGCTCAGGAATACCAATCCCTTGATTATATTGTTGTTTATGATCCATTGCTATATAGGTGTGTGTTCCATAAATGGTGCATAATCTCTACTTTTTGATGTAGGTCATTGCTCAGTTAGAGCTCTGGAACCAGAAGAAATTAGGGAAGTATGAGAAGAAGGTCTATGTGTTGCCTAAGCATCTAGATGAGAAGGCCGCTGCTCTGCACTTGCCCAAGTTGGGTGCCAAGCTAACAAAGCTTTCTCCTGATTAGGCAGAGTATATCAATGTGTTTGTTGAGGGACCTTACAAGCCTGCTCACTACCGATACTGAAAAGATTTCACATTTGGGATGGCTTATTGGATGAGTAGCAAATGTCCTCATTGTTTGCAAATAAAAGAAACTGTAGCATTTATTTTTGGCAGCTCCGTTGTTTTAAGGGACCTTACAAACCCCTCCTGAGTACATACTAAAGAGATGAAATTTTGGGTGAGACCTGCTCGGTGAGTATCAAGTAGAAATGCTCCTTGACATTTAAGGATCTTGCCTCTCTTTGTTGGCATCTCCATTGTCTGGGTAGAATTATAATAAAATTTGTTATCGCTTGTATGCCTGGCTACTGAATTTCTTGTAGCATCACATCAAGCATCTGTTTTTAAGGAAGCATGGGCTTGCAACACCCAAAAAACAAAAACCCATGCACCTTTCTTGGGACCTACTTGTATGCTAAGTCTTACAGTTATGTTTTTAATAAATCATTTTACATACTCTTATTGTTTTCTTGCACAATTATAATTGTACTCCTTGCCTTAAAAGTTACCCTGATATTGAGCTCATATTATCCATGGATTTGTTTCTCCATGCTTCATATCATATTGTTGATTTCTCTATCATGTACCTTATGGTCAGAGTTTTGTGTATTAAATCAATGGCTATAAATGTAGTTTTCAGGATTGCCAGAACTCTTCACGTAATTCTTTAATGTGTGCTACCTCAATGGAAGATCACCTGCCTTACAAGTAGGAGGTTGGTGGTTCGATTTCATTGTGCACTAACATGAATTAATCAATGATTTTGTAGTTTATTTTTAATTAAATGTTTTTTATATCGATTTATTTCAATGGTGAGATACTTCTGGATTCATTATTTTATATTTTCTTTAGAGAGACAAGAGTGATCTTTAAATAAAAATTTATTTTGTTGTCTCTAGAGAGACAATAGCTAGTATTAAAGACATATTGTCTGTAATCCGAGTGTTGTCTCTAGAGAGACAAAAATGAAATTCTCTCAAGAGAGACAATAATGTTTGTGTTATATATTGTCTTTATAGAGAGAATTTTTTAAGACAATAATCTTTAAGACAATAATTAAGACAATATTTAAGACAATACACAAGTTTCTTTTTGTCTCAAGTTAAGATAATACCCAAAAAAATGTCTCAAATATTGTCATAAATCCCCATTATGTAGTAGTGTATATTCACTCAACTTGAAAATGCATAATTAAGATTTCAATTAGTGATTCTGTTACATTATTAAATAATCAATTTACGAACCACTATTTCATTTAAAAACTAAAATAAATTATAATGTGTTAATTTAATTAAGTAAATAAATGAATTAAAAAATGTTTAATCTTATTTAAAAAAAAAGAAACATAATTTGACATATATGTCACATTGTATATTCACGCAAAATATAGAATATAATTAAATATATTCTAGATTCAAATAGTTGTTTTATAATTACAATTTTAAATTTATTTTTCACAACTAAATTAAAAATAGTTTTAATCTACATTTCAAAATAAAAATATTTTTACCGTAAAACCTCCTCCATCAACCATATGAGAATTCAATTTTTTTAATATAATATCATTGTATTAATTAAAGGAAATAAACACCCGTTACCTTTCTTAAAATGAGGTTAACAATACATAACCTTCATTATACTAATCCAAAAGTGTAGAAAGCTTTCCATAGCAAGTTAGGTAAGTAGACCGGCATTGTCTAGCATTGGATAGCCATCCTTTATACATCATTATTTAGCAGAAGACAAAAAATTTAACTGTTATGGAAGGAATTCAAAAAATGAATAGTTGTCAAAAAAAATTGAAAATCTCTTTTGGAATTGGACACAAAACTTTATAGATGAGTCAGTGAAATAGATAATCGTTGAGTTGAGGGATTTTTCATACCCCATTATAATTGGCCTTCGTTTTTTTTCCTTTTTCAATATTTTTCTTTGGTTTCCACAAGCTCGGCGTCGTCCTATTTGATTTGAGAAGCCTTATGTTATTTTCTCTGTGTTTCATTGTGTAATAATTGAAAGGTGAAGGCTACGTGTTTCAAAGGTGGGGGTGAATTCAGCGATTATTGTATATTTTATTCTTCCTTTTAATTTGTGTTTGTTAATTAAGCTAGGCCAGAAAGTGAGATTTTATATAAATCTTTAAATTATTTTATGTTACATTTTTTTCAAGAAAATGTGATCAATTAAGGTGGGCTTTGATTAATTATTGATTAAAGAGAGAAAAAGTGGAATATTAAGGTAGGTTAATTATTTTTTTTGAGAAAACCTGAAATAATTTAATTATTTTGGAATTTAAAAAATAATTGTTAATGATTCATATGTGTTAGGTTTGAAGGTAAGATATAATTTATGGAAATTTAGTTATGAAATAGGATTTACCATTAGAGATAACAAAGAAAAGAATGATGACAAGTTAGTGCTAATGGTCTTTTAGGAAGGAATTCAATTAAATAGTTAAAAACTAATAAAATAAGATATTAAGAATTAATTAAATTAAAGTAATGAGGAATACAAAAAATATTAAAGGAGTTAAAAGATAAAGGATATCAAAATATAATTAAAAAAATATAAAACGATGTAACAAAACGTAAATGAAGAAAAATGTAGGGAAAAAAGAAATAATGGCAATTAATAAGGATAAGAATTAAACTAAATAAAAACAAATAAACGTTGATACAAAACTGATGCAATTGAAAACAAAGGGGAATATAATAAAGATTGATATATTGGGGAATAACTAGCCCAAGCACATTATTATTTAATAAAAATATTATGGATGAAAATATTAGAAAAATAATAGAAAGAAAAAAAGAATTAGTATTAATTTTTTTATTATAATATTAACTTTATGGATTAAATAGAACCAATAAGGTATTATAATCCCTAGAAAATAATATTAAACTTATGATTAAAAAAACAAGTAACCTGAAGAAATATAAGAACCCAAGATATATAAACCAATAAATAAAAGAGGGAAAGCCGCAGAAAACGTGGTAATGGTTGACAATGTGATTCAATGAGAGAATGTTGCACAAGTGATGTTGGACAGTAGTTGACAACATTAGACAACGAAACTTGGGATTTAATATAAACAACATTATTAATATTAATAAAAAATATTATTTTTAAATTTAAATATTATTAAAAAATAAATTAATAATAATAATTAAAAAATAAATAACATATTTTATTAATGATAATATTAATAATTTAAAGAACAGTTAAGAACATAATTTTTTAATAGTTAAAAGGTATGGTTAAAAATTGAAAATAATTGGAATAATATTTAACATTAAATTAACGCAGGTTTTGATTAATATATTATACTAATTAATAATGATTTAATAATGTTGATAAATTAATAAAAACTGAAATATGGACAATTATGGTTGAATTTGGTTAAACATGCTCAACCATGTTCAACCATGGTCAACCAATATCAATTATCATCTACCATGGTCAATGATATTTAACGATGACCTTCAATGGTCAAGTATGCTCCACCATCATCAACCATGGTCATAATGGTTAATCAATGTATCCATGGTGAACCATGATCAATGATGGTTAATAATGCTCGAATATGGTATACCATGGTCAATGTCTTTTTGTTCAACCATAATCAACCATGCTCAACCATAATTAGCCATGGTTGAATTTCATCAATCATGATCAACCCTGATTAAGGTCTCTTTGATCATGGCCAAAGATAATGGTCAACCATGGAGAATCATACTCAATGATGGGTAGCCATGGTCAATGATGATCAACCATGTTTTGTAAAATAAAACATGGTCAGCCATGGTAAAACATCGCATTGTGACAAAGATTGTTCTGATGTAAAAATAAACCATGGTCAGCCATCTTCCAACCTTGCATTGTGATAAGGATTGTCTCAATATAAAGATCAATTGTTGCATGTTCAATAATGTTTATTTTAGTGTATATAATATTTATCGTAGGGTTTATATATCTTAGGTTTATAAAATTAGTCCATTGTGCTTAATATTATGCCATCGGGTTCAAATCCCTTGGGTTTTAGTATTAGTCCTTTGGGTTTATTATTCCCTTCTATTTATAATATCAATATTAGATTAGCCATGGTCAACCATGGTCCAATGTTGCATTGTGACAAATATTCTCTGGATTTGAAAATCACTCATGGTCAAGCATGGTCAACCATGGCCTAACATCACATTGTGACAAGGATTGTGTTAATATGAAAATCAACCATGGTCGACCATGTTTCTCTTAGTGTTTATAATATTTATCTTAGGGTTTATATAGCATGGCTTTATAATATTAGTCCCTTTGGTTTAATATTATTCTAGCAAGGTCAAAGATTTTTTATAGAATAAAATGTGGTCAAACATAGTTAATTAGGGTCAACCATGGGCCAACATCACATTGTGACAAAGATTGTCCCAATATGAAAATCACGGTCAACCATGGTTAGCCATTACTGATCATGGTCAACCATGTTTTATACAATGAAACATGGTCAACCATGGTCAATCTTGGTCAAACATGATCAAATGTCGCATTCTGACAAAGATTGTCTCGATATAAAAATCAATCATGGTCATCCATGGTCAACCATGGTCCAAAGTTGCATTGTGAAAAATATTTTCTTGATATGTAAATAAACCATGGTCTTGAATGTCACATTGTGACAAAAAATGTCTCCATATGAAAATCATGGTCATCCACGGTTGATCATGGTCAACCATGTTTTATAGAATGAACATGGTTAACCATGGTCAACCATGTTTATTTTAGCGTTTATAATATCGATCCTTTGGGTTTATAATATCAATCATGATTAATCTTGGTCAATCATAGCCAGTGATGGCCAACCATGGTCAAATCTCATATTGTGATAAAAAATTGTCACGATATGAAAATCATGGACAATCATGTTCAATGATGGTCAAACATCGCATTGGAACAAAGATTTTCTCGATATGAAAATAAACCATGCTCAACAATAGTCCAACATTGCATTGTGACAAATATTGTCTCAATATGAAAATCAACCATATTCAACCATGGTCTAACGTCACATTGGGATAAAGATTGTCTTGATATAAAAAGCGACCATGGTCTAACATCATATTATAACAAAGATTTTCTCGATATTTAAATCAAGAATGGTCATCCATGGTCTAATGTCGGATTTTCATAAGAATTGTATCAATATGAAAATAAACTATTGTGAACTATGTGTTTATAATATTTATCTTAGAGTTTATATACATAAGGTTTATAATATTTGTCCCTTGGGTTTAACATTATCCCCTTGGGCTCATAATCCCATGGGGTTTTATTATTCATCCATTGGGTGTATTATTCCCCTGGGGTTTATAATATTAATCCCTTAGGTTTATTATTCCTTTGGTTTTATAATATTAATCATGGTTAATCATGATCAATCATAGCGAGTCATGGTAAACCATGGTTGAATCTCACATTATGAAAAAATGTTTGCATATGGAAATCGTTGACAATTATGATTAACCATGTTCAAACATGGTATAATGTCGCATTCTGACAAATATTGTCTCGATATGAAAATCAGGCATGGTATCCTATGTTCTAAAGTCACATTGTGACAAAGATTGTCTCGGTATGTAAATCAACCATGGTCAACCATGGTTGAATGTCGCATTGTGATCAAAATTGTCTCAATATGAAAATAAACCATGGTCAACCATATGTTTATAATATTTATCTTAGGGTTTATATATCTTGGGTTTATAATATTTGTTCCTTGGGTTTAATATTATCTCGTTGGGTTCATAATCCCTTGCGGTTTTTGTATTAATCCCTTGGATTTATTATTCCATTGAGTTTATTATTACTTTGGGTTTATAATATAAATGATGTTCAATCATGGTTAATCATAGCGACTCATGGTCAACCATGGTTGAATATCGCATTATCACAAAAAGTGTTTCCATATGAAAATCATGGACAATCATGGACAACTGTGGTCAACCATGGTCATCCATGCTTGATCATGGTCAGACATGTTGTATGGAATGAAACATGGCCAAACATGGTCAATATTGGTCAACCATTGTTGAATCTCACATTGTAACAAAGATTGTCTCGAGATGAAAATCAATCATGGTCAGCCATGGTCCAACGTCATGTTGTGACAAAGATTGTCTCAATATGTAAATCAACCATGGTCTTGAATGTCACATTGTGAAAAAAAAATCGATATGAAAATCTACTATGGTTTCCATAATCTAATGTCGCATTGTCACAAATATTGTCTCGATATGAAAATCAAACATGGTCTAACATCGTTGGTCCAAGAAAACTCCTCTAACATTGAAAGAATGATATAGAACGACCAAGAACCTATAAAAAAAATAAAACTCCGTGAGGACATCAGGGTTTTCAAAGGCCAACGACTTTTACGAACAACTATATCTTTCATGCAATTGCTATATCATATACAAATCCAAAAATGTGTAGCTTTTCTCTACATTATGTTATTAAAACCCTGTAGATGATAGAATAACACCAATTTCTTGAAGTTATACTCAATTTCATAACAATTCCCATTAGGTCCAAGGGTTAAACCTTAAGCTCTCATACCATTTTCACAACTATACCCTACTCATAGTACGAACCCAATTATTTTATTTTATTTATATGGTGTTTAAGCACTAGAACTATAGTCTCAATATATGTTCATATATTTTTATTTTTGATAAGGCCATATATAATGTACTTAAATTTAAACAATGTATAGATATAAATTATCATATTTATTCTAAGAACACGTATCAAGGTACACCTTGATACCGTAGACCATAGAGGGTCACTTTAATTTTATTTTATCTAAGTTATTATTTAAAGTTGTCGACACATTATATGGTAGATTATATGCTTATATGGTGGTCATGTCAAATTCCATTCCAATTTCTGTATTATTATATGATACCATTCTTAATGGTTAAATGCTACCCAAGGAGATATTTATTTATCTTCCCTTAAGCCTACACTGGTGCGTCCTTAACCTACACCATTTTCGCGAATTGTCTGTACTCTTCCAAGGGAGATTTCCACACCAGTCTCTATCATGTGAATGGCATGCAACTACCTTGGAAGTGGTTGGATGGTGTAGATGGAATGAGGCTCATCGAGGGTCACAATTTCTCCGAAAACCCTAAACCCTTTCGCCTCCCCACTGTTCTGTCATTTCGTTCTTTCATTGTTTTCGCTATCCTTCTCGCAACTCCACCTTAGCGTTCCGAGTCCATCCTCTAGCTTTTCGCTTCTGGAGGACACATACCGATCCTGACCATATTCGACCAATTTTTGTCCATCTACCATTTTCCAGGTAAACATTTCTTATTTCTATACTAAACTTCTATTGGAGTTAATGCTTACATTCCATATTTAAGGAGTTGGTTTGTGATGGTTGAGAAATTCTCTCAACCACTCTCTCTAAATTAGGAATAAGTTGGATATCAAAAACTCTATTTAATAGAGTGATCTGAATGTAATTAGTGTGTGTGAGTGTGATTACACATGCACCATTTGTGCTTAATATAATTGTATTTCTGTAACTGTGTATGATTTAGCTATTTTTATCATGGTATCAGAGCTAGATCTGAACCTGTGTTGTGAGAGGTGCATTTGGCTTTGCTTTAGCTGTAATGTTACTACTGGTGGTGATGGTGGGCACGCAGAATACGGACATAGTGTTGTCTGTGTGTAGCACAGATATTATCCCAAGCGGAAGTTCGTTCTATGGTCCTCTGGGAACGTGCTCCTAGATCTCGAAAAAAAGACCGCCGTATCAGTAAATTTGTAATTATGCTTTCATTCACCAAAGACATAATGGAAGTCTTTGTTCTCTACTTTTCCAGTTATTTTGTCCATGATATTGCTCTACAGTTTTTTTTTGTAAAGCTAAACTTACAGTAAGGGAATATTAGTCTATGGCTTTGTACTGGACCATTTCTTCATGCATACAAGTGTTGGAGCTATCCTGACGACTGCCTGGTTTTTTTTGGGTCAATCTCTAGCTGGTTAAAGAGTAACATGGAGAGATTGATGGTCGCCACGATATTTTATAGTAGTGTGACCGCCAGCATGGGAGATCTGCCGAGATGAGTGTTAAAAGGGAAAGAATCATCAAATATAACCACAGTTGAATACCAATTGAATTCCGATGATGAATCCAATGAAGAGAGTGAATCTATTAAACTTTTTTAAAATAACCAACAGTTCAACTATGTGTCTAATGCCAGTACTTAAAGATCAAGTAGTAGTAAGGCTCAATATGGATGGTTGTCCAGATAGTATGGCAGTTGCGGATCTAGGGAAGGATCCCTCATTAGTGGTAGACATGGAAGTGGTTTCCTGATGAGGTTATGCGACAGATTGGGATGTTGTCCAGTAATAGACTTCGGGAGGTCCTTGATTCAGGAGTTGAGGAAGGGAACTCGGGAATCCAACTTGCCAACTACACCTTTCCGAGGGTTACGAGGCAACTTGATGGAGCATCTACTGATAAGCTTGATTATTTTGTTATTTTCATGTAATGTAATCATTAAGGGGGGATGTTGGAGTTAATGCTTACATTCCATATTTAAAGAGTTGGTTTGTGATGGTTGAGAAATTCTCTCAACCACTCTCTCTAAATTAGGAATAAGTTGGATCTCAAAAACTCTATTTAATAGAGTGATCTGAATGTAATCAGTGTGTGTGAGTGTGATTACACATGCACCATTTGTGCTTAATATAATTGTATTTCTGTAATTGTATATGATTTAGCTATTTTTATCAACTTCGTTGTTTTCCTTTTCGATTCCTCTGTGTATCATTATCATTTTCATTAACAGTTGTTCCTACCCAGTGTCAATGGATGGTCATGGAATACTTCGGCTACAGTGTAGCGCCCTTGAGGGAACATATTTTAATTGAGTTTGATCTGTACTTTATCTACGAAGGTCATCTAAGGTTTCATTTTCCCTTTTTTTTTTAGCTCTATATTATTATTCATTTAAAAATACTTATGCCCCCTCCTCACTTCTCCCTCACAATGTCCATTGGGTATACATCACCTCGATGTCGTGGTTCCAAGGCATGGAGCAAGAATTTAAATTATGATTCAAACTTTGGGGTTTGTTTGTTTGTGTAACTGTTCTTCGAGGTAATTCATACCCCATCTATGTGCTTGAGTTCTCGTACAGACTCCTACTTTATTTCCTTGAAACATTTCTACTCATGGTGTTTCGGTAGTAGATTTGGCTTTACTTCTCTAATGTGGCTCATCCAGTGCTCTCATCTTTTTAGCCCAATCATATATTCAGAACTTAGGTGGTTCTTTTCCTATTATTTATGGATATTCTATTTCCAGTTCTTACCACTATTGGTAGAACGTGTCCATGGCAGAAATTGCAACCTATACTCTCTAGTTACGCATTTTTGGTGTGCATAGGTCATCCCAAACTTTATAATAATACAGGTAGGTGAATGAGTAGGACATCTACAACATGGTAAGCTATAACATACCCTTTAGATTGTCATTACAATGATACCTATTACTCCTAGGGTCACTCTCATTTTCTTGTCCCGTCCCTCGACTCTCACAAACTCTACTTCTCATTCTTTTTCCTATTTTTTTTCTTTTTTATATATACTCCTACATAAAATGACATGACAAATCATGCCCTTCTCCAGACTTTGTTTTCGTAGGCTGAGAAAACACCGACATTCTCTTTTCACGTAAAATGTTCACCCCTCTATTGGTTGATTATTTATTTTCTCCCCTCCCTAATTGTTTAATTCAATTCTCTTGTATTGTAGGTACAAAAAATGGTTCCTTGGAAGACCTTGGAGCACCCATTTTTTCTTTTTTCAGAAGATCATTGAATCCATCTTTAATTTTCTCTGTTGGTTATCTTGTCCAGGTTAATTACTTGAGCACTATGGCGTCAGTCAGTCTTCCTGCTCCTGATCCTTCTACGTCTTTCAATGACGTTATGGAAAATTATCATTATTAAGAATGTGAGAATACTCATTGTGTATCGAGTGTTTTGATCTGGGACTTTTTTTCTCCCAAACCTCTGTAGAATACGCATGTGAAAATTATTTTTAACTTTGTTGGTTAACTATATGGGTTTTCCGTGTATGAGGTTCAGTTTTCTTCTTCTTTTTATTTCGTATTTCATTATGTGAGGCTTAGACATCTCATTTTTGGGTGCACAAGCTTTCCAATGCTTATGACATTGTTCTTCAATTGAGAGAACAAATAAAAATCTAAAATGTATTTCTTCTCCCCCTTGATTGTTAGAATCTGTATTTTAATCCCTAATGTCATTTTAGATTTCACACTTTCACCTAGGTTGGTAAGCATTTCTATCTTCCATGTCATGTGATTGCTGCACCCTGAGTATATAAACCATACATCACTTTATTTTTCTTGTGCTACATTACAAGCTAAAACATGTTATCTTGTTTCTGATTTTCCTTTGTGAAGTTTGAACTTTGTTTTTTTACTTATATCATGTTCCTCCTTTCTACATTCATTTGCGTAAAGACCATACTTCTTACAATAATGACATTGAAAGTGAGATTTATCATACCTCTAACCTTTGCTTGATATTTGCTTGGGCATTGACTTCGATTTTGATTGTTGCCCCTTCCACCTGAGCTTGAAGGGAAACCTCTTCCACCTTTGTGTGGGGTTATTCCTCTTCCTCTAACCTTTGACCTCCCTCTACTTCTACCTTGACCAAATGAAAGTTATGTCTTGAAAGCAAGCTCCAATGAGGAGTTTGTTTCTCTGTTAACTCTATTTTGACTCTATTTTGACGAGGAATTAGTGATGCATGAAGCTCATCCACTCAAAATTGTTTGAGATCCTTTGTCTCTTCTATAGCAACAACAATGGAATCATATCTGGCTGGAAGATTTCTCAAAATCTTCTCAATTATTCTACTTTCCTCAAATGTCTCACCATGAGACCTGATTTCAGTAACCAATCCAATTAATTGTGTAAAAAATGAGTCTGCATTCTAAGACTCTTTCATACAAATTGTCTCAAAATCTCTCTTTAGCATTTATTGTTTTGTTGTCTTCACTTTTTCAATAACCTAGTAGGCTATCTAGAGGGCATCTTGTACTTACTTGGATTGTGTTGCTGCTACAATTCTTGGAAAAATACTTTGATGAACTCCTTGAAAAATATGGAAGACTACTTTTGAATCCTCTTTGCATAACCGTTAATTTTTTTCTATATTGTTAAAAAAATAACGCATAAACAATATCTATGCAATATTATTGGTTGCTCTGACCAGGACAATAATGGCCTATCTACACAACATACAATTGCAAAATTTCTCCACTTCTTAGATTAGTATAATTATGGTTGGATGATATTAACCCTATTTTCAAGAAACATAATGGGTGTTTATGTTAACCCTATGTGCGTATAGTGAATATTTAATTCTTATATATATATATATATATATATATATATATATATATATAATATTTTTAAAAACTGCACTTCATTTAGTTGTAAGCTACTTTTCATTTAGTTGTAAAACTTGGATTTTAATTATAAAATTACGTAGAATATATATATATTTATATTTTACTAAATCATTATTGATATTCATGCGAACTAATATATCTAAATTTTTGTTTTCAGAAAAAATTAACATTAAACATATTTTTTAATTCATTTAATAAATATAGTATAATTTATTTTATTTTTTAAAATTAAATTTGGTTTATAAATTGGTTATTTAAAATTATAACAAAGTTGTCTAGTGAAACTTTAAGCATCCCTTTTCATCCGGGGTGAATAGATATCCAGGGCCGCAATTTTTGTCCTCAAGTTGCCCGCTTGTCTTATTACTCTTTTCCCACAAATCGTTCCATAATCCATTACACCACTGTGGAAAGAAAACCTTCGAATGGCTGTCGAGTGGCTAACGCAATAATTAATCTTCATAGCACACATCATCATTTCATTTATCGAAGGATGCATTGGACTTGTTGGTATTAGTGCATTGGTGCCAAATTAATCTCAATAGATTTCTATGATGGAGGATGGATAATCATTGCACTTAATGCTTACTATTTCAAATGGAGGACAGACGCTTCAACGGTTATTTATTTCACTAACTCACCGATAAAGATTGGGTATATCCAGTCCAATATAGATTTCAATTTTTTTCAAAACGATTCATTTTTCGAATACCTTCGATAACCGTTAAATTTTTTTGTGTACTTTTAAATATAAATATAACCAATAAAGATGAATATCCCATAGTAGTAGTTTCTTTGAATAGGATATTGACTTCCTATTCACACAATTTGTGTAACATCTCAGTGGTAATTAAAACATTTATTTGTTTTCTGGTTATTATAATCAGTGGTTTAACTAGGATTGAGACAAATTGACTCTGGTTAGAAAATATTTTTTAAATTAATAATTAAAATTGTTGATTTTATTGCTGGAAATAATAATCGTTGACACTGGAGTAAATGATATTTGCCGGAACTTGGGAGGCATGAGATTCAAATTGAATTTCCTAAATTAAAATATATGGATATGTATTACAACTCTGTGGGAGATAAAGACTAAGGATAAAAGCACTGCTAGAGAAAATAAGGCTTTTGCTTTTAGGAAAAAAATAAAAAGCCTAGGCCAAGGGGATACAGATTCTTAGAAGCCATAATGCTGCCAAGGAAAAATATGTGAGAAAGATAATGTTAAATAAACATTATCAAGGCTCGATAGGGGGACTAAGATCGGGCAAGTCTATCATAGCTCGGCGAGGATCAGAGGTGATTCAAGGATGGGTAGCTTAGTGTTGCACGCCATAGATTTCCCATCATTGGAGTACTGGTCAAAGGATTGTATACTCACTGCTAATTTAATAGTGCTGGTAATTATGTGGTTATGATGAAAAGTATTTTCGTAAGCTAAAGTACAAATAACTAGTTAGTTATCATGGTTACTGTGAATATTAGCTTTAGTATGTACATGTTGAATGTTAGAAATAAGTTGTTGAATCATTTCTTGAGTTATTGGTAGGATTCCTAATATTCTTTTGGTAGCATGCATTACGCGTGGAAACTAGTTTTTACTGAAACAAATAAGATTTGTGGAGTTATATTTTGAATATCTCTAAAGTGGATGCATGCAAGCAGGGAGAATACACAATGAATTCAATGGAAAGATAAAATGCATGGCATATAAGCCTTATTGAATCAAATTATAAATTGTGGATTTACATACTCAATATCTTTACTCGAATGGATGTAGGTGGTTTTGCTAACACTGAAGTGAACAGACAAATAAATTGCATTTCAATGTTTGAATATTGTCAAAATGCATGCATGTAGGAAACCAGTGTCTAGTATTAAATCAATAGGAATATGGATAAATTGTCCCAAAGGAGGGGGTTCAAAAGTGGACTACATACCTTCCATTTGAGAGGAAGTGATGTAACTAAATAAGGTTTTCTAAATTATCATACGAAACATCAAGTACAAGAACTACAATTCATTATGTTATATCGATACTTTCTATCACCATGAAGTCATAAATTTTAAGTGAGTTAAGATACAGTTTGACTATCTCTCATATAAAGTAAGTAACAAATTAATTCAACCAAGAAAAAAGTAGAACATTTCCTTGAAAAAGTATGGTCACAATTAGTTAGAAAACATATACGAGACCTATGAACTCTTATTCAACTAAGTATATGTGTAATTAGATTCCTCTACAGGATGCCCAACTATAAACTCAATTGAGTAACTCAGGAAAAAGTAGTGCGTTGAAACCATCAGAAGTAACATATGTAAACATAAATTTTAAACAAGGCTGAATATAATTTAGTTGAAGCACGAAGATACCCTTTTGGGGATTTCTAACATAAAATAATACACAAAAGCCAAATTCCATATAGCTTAGCTAAAGTTATAGGATATCCTGCCTCGGACATCCAAATGAGAGATGATATACAAAAGTTCGATTCCAACAGACTTCGATACAAAAAACTTATGAGGGAACTCAGTCATGGGTTACATTGGGTAGTTTTATGTTACCATACAGTAGCACACCACTAAGCATAAAGAAATAATAAATAGATAATAAAAATACATCTTTACATCCTCAAAATTCTAGAATAGAGCCATAATCACATGGACTCCCTAGTGAGGGTTTCTGAGAAAACTTCCAGACATATCAACAAAACAAGAAAATAGGAAGAGTCTCGAAATGCCATAGGCATATAAAACTGGGAATTAGACAACTAGAGCCAACTGAAAGGAAGGCCTAGGAGACTTTTCCTGCAAGACAATGTAGACCCATGCATAATTAAACATGAGGCTATTGTGCAGTAGGAACTTCTTATGCAGGGTGAGCTTCAGGGATGAGTGGAAACAACGTGGAATCAACCAAACGAGAGTTAGCATGAAGTCATCCGAAGTTTGTATTTAGTAACCCTCCAAGTTAAACATCAATCAATGTATACCTAAAACATTGCAAGGAGAATATATGACAATTAGTGAAACAATGGAAATTTTCCACAAGGGAATATTGCGAATATGCACATAAACATATTGGTCTGAAGGACCCAAAAACCATTACCTGGTGACATGGGTCACAACAGCGCTAGAGTTGACCACCTGTAACATTGGAGGAGAAAGTTATTAGATGTATAAGTAGGCAAGTGGAGTCTACATGACAAATGATAAGCCAGGTAAAATAGAGTATAGAGAACAAATCGAAGTACCGAAACTAGAATGGGTGGTAGACCAAGCAAGAGGGGACAACGTCGTGCGGTATTTCCTTTCATCGCCTCTATATCATAAATCTATGAGCCAATAGAATCAAAATTACTACTTAACTTGGAATTAGAAAACCATATTTGGAACCAAAGCCACCTAAATGCTAAAAACGATTAAGTTACCTTGACCAGTGTTGAATGATTGTAGAGAAAAATGGCATTATCTCCTTAACCACCATATGCAAGTGCTAGTTTCCTCTAGCACTTGCGGGAGCTCATAGAGAAGGGTTAAAGGGCTACTACAACTCCAAAATGGTTACTGGTCTAGACCCGAGAGAGTCATTTGTGTCGAGTTTCAACATTGTGGTGCAATGCAAAACCAGACAAGGATATCATTCTGAGAAGCCTTCTTGTGAGCGGGGGTATAGGGTCTTGGAGGAGGGACCATGCCACTATCAAAGAGTGAAAATAACAAGAATACTGGGACTAAAGGAGAACTTAGGTCGCAGGAGGTGCATAGAGTTTGGAAAAATAGATCGAGTTCATTGATCGGACACAGATGAGCCATCACTGTAGATGCTTCCTCGAGTTGATAACCCTTGAAAAATGGGACTAGAAGTACCTCTTCCACATGGGATGAGGTGATGTGGATATTGGTAATATGCTCGAGCACTATCAACTGGATAATAGTCAGGTGCAAGGGGTGCCAAGCTAAGCAGTAAACTTGAGTAGCCAATTCACTTGGAGGAAAGGTGGAGTAAAAGCATAGGGGCAAGTGCAATGCCACAACGTAAAATACTGTACGTTTAACATTGATCATAGAAGGGTCCAGAGTACGAAGAATGTCCACAAGTCCACATGCAAGGGAGCTGCATGCTCCTCTCTACAATGTAATGGAGGGGATAGTCAGTTAGCCTAAGTGAGTGATGTGTATACAGAGACATAGGAAAACATAGATAGGTTAGGATTTATATACCCACCTACTAAAAAGGCATATGAATTCCGACGGTGAAGTTAATTAAATGTTCTAAATGTGTTAGGAAAGGTTGGAATGCACCAAGGAAATTTTAATTTATACAAACATGCTATAAAAAGGATGCATACCTATTGGAACAATTAGGTAGACTTTAATGAATGTATTGCATAGAGATTTTTTTTTTTATTACTATCAGATTTTATTATGAGGTGGTGAGGTTCATTACAAATGGTATCAGAGTGAAATTTCTACTCTGGAGCCCAAACCTGGGAATCATCATTAATAATTGTATGCGCAAGGTTGGATGTGTGATTTTGTTATGATGTTTGCTGGGTTGTTTTGTAGTGAATTTGAGATCCTCAACAAATATCAAAAAATCTGTGCCAGATAATACAAGTGGAGAAGAATTGTACATAGAACTAGGAGAAGAAGGTAGTACCACTCTACCCTCCGAGCTAATGGACATGGTGAAAACTCTATAGCAGGATTTAATACAACTCCACAATAGTAATGAGAGGCTCTTGAAAGCTAGCGAGGAACAAGAAAAGCTAATTAGGGATTGGAATGAGAAGTCCATCCATAAGAGTGTGGACACAGAAGGTATGAACAAGACGTATTCTAATAAGTTGGAGAGTGGAGGAGATTCTGATCATGGTTTACCAAAAATACGTAAGAAGAGAAGGAATGCGGCGCTACAAGGAGAATTTAGGAAGATCAAATCCCCTGTGTTTGGTGGAGAAAAAGAGGAAGATGCGGAAGCATGGTTTCTAAACATGATTAAGTAATCTCAAGTATAAGAATATGAAAGAAACCTCAAGGCATGTTTTCCAATTTATCAATTGTAGGGAAAGGCTACCCTATGGTGGGAGGAGAGAAAAAGTGTCCAAATGTTAGAAGAAAAGACAATTTTATGGGATGAATTCTAGAAGAAATTAAAGTCACATTACTTGAGTGAATGATATTATGATGATCAGGCTAAAGAATTCCACAAATTTAAATTGGGACAACTGACCATCGATGAGTTTGTGAATAAATTCATGAACTTATTGAGGTACACACCTATCTGAAGGAGGAGAAGGCCAAAATTCAACAGTTTTTAAATTGTTTACTAGTCTCCTATAAGGATAAAATTGAGTTTTTAACTCAAATACCATGGACGAGGTCATAAGGAAGGACAGGTTATGTTATCAGCTATTTAAAATTAAGAGTGGAAGTGGTAAGGCATGGAAGCATAAAGATGGTAGTAGAATGGGTGGGGGCATGAAAAAACAGAAACCACTCTACCCCAAAAACATTGGCAAAGATCATCAAAGAAAGAAAGTGGTCAAAGAGGAGGAACCCCTACCTACCCAATATTATACAGGTTCGAGGATGACAGAACAAAAAAACAAAAAAACTAGCAATACTAAAGAGCCGTTAATATGGTGGGGATGTGGGGATCCACAAATGCTACAGGATTGTCGACACAATCCCAGTTCCATCCAGAATATACATGTGGTTCATGAGGAAACCATTGTCAATGATGTTGTGAGGAATATACATAGGATTAGCGCAACATTTGAGAACCGACAAGCTGAGAATGAGGTTACCATGCTAGAATTTGAAGGTATCATCCTAAACCAACATGTGTCTATTTTAATAGGTCCAGGGGATAGTTTGAGTTATATCAACCCCCAAATTGTAGAGAAGTGCAATTTGAAAACATAAAAGTTTAGAAATACGTGGCTGGTCCAGCTAGCAACATGAACCAAGAAAAAAGTGACGAGACAACTAAAACAGTGTCTGGTTAATTTAAATGGGTTTTCCTCAGTAACGTGTTTAAACATACTTGCACTAAATTCATACGATTTGTTGATAGGTATGGACTGGTTAGAACAGAAAGCCACTATAATAAATTATTTAAAAAAAATAGTGGCATGTGTCAGGCTTGATGGTATCACCAGAATAATTAAAGGAAAAGAAAAATTGATATCAGTTTGAAAGATTTTAGAGTTAGAGCTAAAAATAAGTATGAGAAAACACTACCAGCTCTATTTGGAATAGGTAGAAACCAACGAATAGTTGACTAAAAAAGAAATTTTGGAAACAATACCAGTCATTAAGGAGTTTCTTGATGTATTTTCGGAAGAGATTCAGGGATTACCCCTGTCTTAGAATATATAATTTACTATCAATTTAATAACTGGAGATGCTCATGGGTCTAGAGCTCCATATCATATGAGTACCCCAGAATTATTGGAGCAAAATATGCAACTGCAAGAGTTGTTGCATAAGTGTTATATCAGACCCATCATTCCTCCCTGGGGAGCTCCAGTATTGTTTGTAAAAAAGAAGGATTGAACGTAGAGAATGTGTATTGACTACTGGTAACTAAACAAATTAACAGTTAAAAACATATATCCCCTACTAAGAATAGATGATTTATTTCATCAAGTCAGAGGAGCAACTGTGTTCTCAAAGATTCACTTAAGAATGGGCTACCATTAGTTTCATATAAAAGAGGAGGATGTTCAGAAAAGAACCTTTAGAGCACGGTATGGGAATTACAAGTTTGTGGAGATATAGTTTTGCCTCACCACTATACCTGCAACTTTCATGTCTCTTATGAATGGTTTACTTCATAGATTTTTAGATAGATTTGTATTAATCTTCATTGATGACATCCTTGTGTATTCTAAAAACAAGGAAGAACATCAAGAACATCTAAGACTAGTGTTGCAGACACTGAGGGAGCACAAAGTGTATGGAAAAGGGAGTAAGTGTGAGTTTTTAAATCTATAATTCAATGCTTAGGCGATATCATCTCCGAAGAAGGGATGACGACTGATCCGGAAAAAGTTAAATCCATCCTATACTAGCTAGTACCAAAAGATGTATCTGTTGTTCACTTCTTTATGGTAATTGTTGGGTACTATCGAAGATTTGTGGAGGGATTTTCAAAACTAGCCTACCCCATCACCTCATTGTAGAAGAAAGGAGTGAAGTTTGAATGCATGAAAAAATGCCAAGAGAGCTTCAATAAATTAAAGGAAATGTTGACAACTGCTACTGTACTACAGATAATAGACTGAGATAAAGAGCTTGGGGTGTGTATGGATGCATGTTTATAGGGTTTCGGTGGTGTTCTTCAGCAGGACAATGCTATTACACCATATGAGTCTAGGAAATTGAAGAAACATGAGCATAATTATGTTGTTTATGACCTAGAACTAGCTACAGTAATTCATGCCTTGAAAATGTCGAGGCATTATCTAATGGGAAAGGAGCTCACTTTGGTGACTAACCACATGAGTCTTAGATATTTTTTTAGTCAACCGAATTTGAATGTAAGGCAGGCTAGGTGGCTAGCCTTTCTTAGCAAATTTGAATTCGAAATCAAAGATATTAAGGGGAAAGAGAATAAGATTGGTGATGCTCTAAGATGACATGCTCATTCTATGGTAGCATTTGTAGGAAAAAGCATAAGGACATATTTTGAGGAGTAGGTGGGGATGGCAGGGAAGCAAGACACATAATATTAGGAGTTGCAGAATAGAAGCATCAGGGAGAAAAATTACGGTATGGTATTTACCATCAAGGATTGGTTAGCTACCAAAACAGATGGGTTATTCCAAATGTGACTACACTAAAAAAATGATTTTAGAAGAGAAACATAGGAAACCATATGATGGGTACCCAAGATACTAGAAAATGATAACCACTCTACGAAATCAATTTTTCTATCCAGGAATGAAAAAAGAAGTAGCTGATTATTTAACAAAGTTCCTGGAATATCAGTAGGTGAAAGTGGAACACCAACATCCGACCAGACTACTAAATCCATTACCCATTCGAGAATGGAAATGGGAATTCATTTCCATGGACTTCATAACAGGATTGCCAAGGACTAGGTACCAGCATGATTCTCTTATGCTAGAAGTAGACGCACTGACTAAGGAGAAACACTTATTCTAGTACAATCTACCTTTAGGACTATGAAAATTGAAAATATTTTCATGAAAGACATATTTAGACTACATCATGTACCAGAAATGATAATATCAAATAGGGATGCGAAATTTACTTCTAGTTTTTGGAAGGAACTATTCTGGAATTTAGTACTAAATTGAACTTCATTACTTCCTATCATCCACATATAGTTGGAAAACTGATAGAATGAATAAGATTCTCTAGGATTTTCTTTGAATGTATGTAATGGATAGGCCCGTAAAAAGGAAGACTTTGTACATCTATCTGAGTTTGCCTACAACAACAACTTTCAAGAATCCATTAAAATGAGCACTTTTGAAGCTCTTTCTGGGATAAAATTCCATACTCCTCACAGTTGGAGTCAACCAGAAGATAGATTGGTCTTTAGGCCAGATGTCTTACAAGAAATGGATGAGACAATATGGAAAATTCAACGTAACATTAAAACCACTCAAGGCCGTCAGAAACATTATGTAGATAAAGAGAGGGTTCCTAAAGAGTTCCAAATTAGGGAACATGTGTATCTGAGGGTCAAACCTTAGAAAATCACCCTGAGTAATTGTAGTTGTGCTAAGCTAGCACCACGGTTTTGTAGGTTATTTGAGGTGGTGGACTGAATAGGTCCAACAACATACCAATTAGCTTTACCTGTTGATGTTAAGGTACATAATGTATCTCATTTTCCAATATTAAAAAAATATGTGCATGACAACTCTCATATAATTGATTGGACTCTGTTATAGGTGGAGCCCCAAGGAGTCTTTTTTCCCAAGCCACTCCGCATTTTGGAGAGCAAGAAAATTATATTGTGCAATCACGTCACCGCTTAGGTTAAGGTGATGTGGCAACACTTTAGTCTTGAGGAAGAAACTTGGGAAACATAAGATGTTTTAAAGGAAGCATATATATGATTGTTCCAAGAGGAATAATAAACACCGAGGATGAGGTTAGCTTGAAGCGGGGGAAGATGTAACACCCATATTTTAATTTAAATGGTTAGTTGTTTTCTGGTTACTATTACTAGTGGTTGACCTAGGATTGAAATGAATTAACTGTGGTTGGAAAATAATTTTTCAATTAATAAATAAAGTTGTTGTCTCCATTGTTGGAAATCATAATGCTTGACACCAAAGTAAATGATACTTACCCTGAGAGGGACCAGATTCAAATAAAATTTACTAAATTAAAATATATGGATAAAAATTACACCTCTCTGGGAGATAAAGATCGAGGATAAAAATATTGCACGGAGAAAAGCATGCTAATTTTATTTTAGGAAAAAAATTGAAAATCATAGGCTAAGGGGATACAGATTCCTAGAAGGTAGGACACTTCGAAGGAAAAATTTGTGAGAAAGATAATGTTAAATAAACATTTTCAAGGCTCATTATGCTAATTTTATTTTAGGAAAAAAATTGAAAATCATAGGCTAAGGGGATACAGATTCCTAGAAGGTAGGACACTTCGAAGGAAAAATTTGTGAGAAAGATAATGTTAAATAAACATTTTCAAGGCTCATTATGGTGGCAGTGATCCAGAAAGGCTATCATAGCTCAAAGGGAATTAGAGGTGATTCCAGATTTGGTGGATCGGTGTTGTAGGGCATACATTTTCTAGTATTGGAGTGCTAGTAAGACGATTTTGTACTCACTGGTAATTTAATAGTGTTAGTAATTATGTGGTTATGATGAAAAGTATTTCTGTATGCTAAAGTACAAATAAGTAGCTGGTTATAATGGTTACTGTGAATATCAACTTTAGTATGTACATGTTGAATGTTAGAAAGACTTGTTGAATCATTGCTTGAGTTATCGGTAGGATTCTTAATATTCTTTTGGTAGCATGCATTACGCATGGAAACTAGTTTTTACTAAAAGAAATAGGATTTGTGGTGTTATATTTTGAATATCTCTAAAGTTAATGCATGCACACAGAGGGAATACACAGTGAAATAAATGGACATATAAAATGCATGGTATATAAGCCTTATTGAATGAAATTAGAAATCGTGCATTTACATACTCAATATATTTATTCGAATGAATGTAGGTAGTTGTGCTAACAATGAAGTAAACAGACAAATAAAATGCATTTCAATGTTAGAATATTGTCTAAATGCATGCACGTGGGAAACTAGTGTCTGGTATTAAATAAATAGGAATATGAATAAACTCTCACAGAGGAGTCAGTCCAAAAGTGGACTGCATACCTTCCATTTGAGAGGAAGTGAAGTGATTAAATAAGGTTCTGTAAATTATCATACGAAACATCAAGTACAAGCCCGAAAATTCATTCTGTTATATCGATACTTGCTATCACCATGAAATCCTAAATTTTAAGCGAGTTAAGATATAGTTTGATTATCTCTGATATAAACTAAGTGATAGATTAATTCAACCAAGACAAAAGTAAAACATTTCCTTGAAATTGTATGGCTGCAATCAGTGAGAAAACATATACGAGACCTGTGAACTCCTATTCAACTAAGTACATGTGTAAAGAGATTCCGCTATAATTTAGTCAAAGCCCCAAGATACCCATCTGGGGATTTCTAACATAGAAATAATACACAAAATCCAAATTGCATATAACTTAGCTGAAATTATATGATTTCTTCCCTGGGAGTTCCAAATGAGAGATGATATACAAAATTTTGATTCCAGTATACTTCGATACAAACAACTAATGAAGGAACTCAACCATGGGTTACATTGGGTAGTTGTTTGTTACCATATAGAAGCACATCACTGAGCGCAAAGCAATAATAAAAAGATGATAAAATTACATCTTGACATCCTCAAAATTCTGAAATATAGGCATAATCAAATGGACTCTTCAGCGGCGGTTTTCGTAAAAACTTTCCGGCATATAAATAAAACAAGAATAGATAAGAGTCTCGAACTTCCACAGTCATATAAATCCATGTAGCAAACAACTAGAGCCAACTCAAACAAATGTAACAGACATCTAGGCCAATTTGAGTAGTAAATCCCTTGCATACCCCACATAGCCCTGTTGGGTTCCACTGTGAAGGACCCTGCTCTAGTGGATTCAGCTGATGATGAGTAGCGACAATGCATCTTTCTTTTTACATTTTGAATGTTCGAGGCCCAGAGTTCGAGGCCCAGAGTTTTAGACTAATTAATAGTTATGTTTATAGTTATTTATAAAATAGGAAGTATAAAGACTCTTAGGTTTACATAGCATGGCTCCATAGTCTTATTATTTTTTTCTTATGGATGGCATATTTTACCATTAGGTGGCCAACAAACTTCTTTTCCCTTTGAAATCACCCAACACTGAGATATATGAATGTAACCTAGTTTCCCTTTGAAGCCACCTAACTCTCAAACATAGTGATGTAACCTACATTATTTTCGAAAATTAATGAAAATGTACCACCAAACTTATAAAAAAAACTTAACAAAAATTTAAATATATCAAATTTAGATTGTACCATTCATCATTTAGTAAAACCAAAATTATATATATTCTACATTCAAAGTGTAATTTTGTAATTCAATTCCAGATTTTATAACTAAATAAAAAATAAGTTACAACTAAAAGATGTAGTTTTTACAAAATATATATATATATATTCACCATTCACACATAGCTAAAAAAGTTTTTATTTTTTTTAATATAATAGGATTATATTTATTAATTGCAATAAACACTTATTATGTTTCTTAAAAATAGTGTTAACATTATCTAACCATCATTATACTAACTCAAAAGTGGAGAAATTTTGCGCGCAACTTCTGTAGATAGGCCACTACTGTCGTGGGCAAAGCAATAGCGTTGCATAGCCACCCTTTACGCGATTTATTCTTGATTAAAAAAAGAACTCCCATTAATTTTCAGAATACTAATCATGAAATGGAGAAATTTTGCGATCCCAAGTGCTGTAGATAGACCGTCAACGAAAGCACTAGCGTTGGATAACTGTCCTTTACGTGTTATTATTTAACGGTATCCAAAATAATTTACAGTTATCCAACGAATTCAATAAATTAAATTTGTGAAAAAATTTGAAATCTTTAGTGGGATAATTTTTCACTTAAAATTTTTAATTTCACGAGAATAATTTTTCATAAAATATATATATCCAAAGCATTTGGAAATTCAAACTTCTGACTAGAATATCATTGTATTTATTATAGATAGTAAACAACCATTATGTTTCTTCAAAATAGGGATAACATTACATAACCATCATTATACTAATCCGAAAGTGGAGAAAATAGATTGTCATTTCTGTAGAGATTTTTCTGTTAATTAAATTTGGAAAAAATCTCATGAATTTGAGTATTGCATCTTATAGTGAATTTATGATTCAGTTTTCTATTCCCAGTTATAAAAATGTAAGCTCGTAGAGGATATCTGTGCTGAGAAAGTGTGAGGAATTATGTTGTTGTAATCTCTTGTTAAATAATGGTGGACTTAGCCAAGATTGGTTAGGTGAACCACGCTAAACTTGTTGTCTTATAATTTCTGATATACATGTGTGATTTATTTTATTTTCTTTTCTTCATACTCTGACAATTGGTATCAGAGCCGGGAGCTGGAACGGGAGGTGGGCATTGCGTGTGGTCAAAAACAAGGACGACGAAGGGAAACGCAGGAACAGAGGTTCCTTTCCGCTCTTCTACTTACTCTAGTCCAAAGTTCTAAACGTATATTTAACAGAATTCACTGATTATTTTTTCCAGCGATTTATTTCTCTGTAGGCTTTCACCGGTTTGAGATTAAATGCCACTGCGTTGTGAGCTGCTGCAAATCGCTGCATGAAGTGTAAAAATAACGCAACAATGCGCTGGAGGTTAAAGCCGCCGGGAGCTGGAAGATAAACCACCTTGAGTTTCTGTCCACGCTTGTATTTTTTGAGCTAATAAACGTGGAAGTTGTTTGATTTGCAGCGTTTAATGGTGAATCTGCAGCGGTCAAAGGTGAGCTGCACGGTGTCTTCACGTATTTCCTTTGACATCAATTATTGAAATGCCATTGAATTGTTGAAATGTCGTTGAACTGAATTGTTGAACTGTTGACATCCATTATTATCCTGCCGCTGTTGAAATAATTATTAACTTGTCGCTGCGGAAATGATTATTAAACCGCCGCTGGTGAAATGATTTGGAACGTTTTATGACATTGGTTTTTTTTTTAAAAACAAAAAAATGATTTTCAAATGGGCGCCTTTGTACATTAAATCAAATGGTCGATTTGATGTTTTTTATAAAGGTATTATGGAATGCCTTTGTTACAAAACAAAAGAAACTATTTGTATGTTTTGTATTATATATGATATTATATTTATATCATATTTTGTTTTTTAAATTGTAATATGCAATGACATGATAAAGTAGAGGCATTATATTAAAGACAGTCATTTTATTGATGAAGGACAATTTTTAAATAAAAATTTCATTTATTAAAAGTTGCAATTGGAGATTTTGTGTGACACAACATGGCAAAAACTCAAAGTGCTCGATTTGAGATCGAGAAGTTCAATGGCAAAAACGACTTCGATATCTGGAAAGTAAAGATGTATGATCCACTCGTGCAACAAGGCCTGGCGAAGGGACTGTTGGGAAAAGCTAAACAACCTTACACCATGACAGATGATGAATGGAGTGACTTGGATGAAAGAGCACTAAGCGGCATTCAACTGTGTTTGGCGGATGATGTTTTGTTTAACATCGTGTCAGAGAAAAATGCTGCTGGTTTGTGGACAAATCTTGAAAAGCTGTACATGACGAAATCCTTAACCAATGGGATTCTTCTGAAGTGACAGTTACACAGTTTGCGCATGAAGGAATGTACATCTATCACTGATCATTTGAATACCTTTAATACTCTCCTGGTGCAGTTAGAAAGTATAGAAGTAAAATTTGAATCAGAAGACAAAGCTATAACTTTATTATGCTCGTTGCCCGAGTCATGGGATGATTTTGTTACTTCTACAAGACATAGTTCATCAGAAACCCTTGAATTTGATGATGTTGTTGGAGCTCTGTTTTCCGAAGAAACAAGGAAGAGGTCAAATTCAGAAACCTCTACATTAGAAGCAATGATGGTAAGAGGTTGTTCTAAAGAAAGATGCTTCAGTAAACACAACAACTCGCATTCAAAATCGAAAGGGAAGAAGAGTAAGGTAAAGTGATAGTTTTGTGGCAAATCGGGACATTTGAAGAAGGATTGTTGTAAGAAATAGCAAACATCCAAAGAAGACTCTTCGACAAAGAACAAAGAAGCAAACACGACAGATACAGGTTCGGCATCCATTTCAAGTATGAGTGATGAATTGTTTTCAGTTAGTTTGTCTAATCATGATCAACATTGGCTATTAGATTCTAGTGCATCAAATCACATGTGCATTCATAGATAATGGTTTAAAACTTATAAATCAATCAATGATGGAGTAATTTAAATGGCAAATGATGTCACATGTAACATTGTGAGAATTGGAAGCATCCAGCTTAAAATGTTTGATGGGACAAATAAAATTCTAACTGATGTAAGACATGTACCTGAACTAAGAAAAAACCTCATTTGACTAGGAGTACTAGTCACTAATGGATATAAAACCTTTATTCAATGTGGAGTTATAAAGTTTATAAAGGAATTTTACTAGTAATGAAAGCAAAGAAGGTAGGAAATCTTTTAAGTTAGAAGAAAGAATAGAGTCAGATCATGTTTCTGCAGCACCTGAAAACGACATTAATTCTATTTGTTTATGGCATCAAAGATTGGGCCATATGAGCGAAAGAGGTTTAAAGATTTTATCTGATCGTAAGTTACTTCCTAGTTTAAAGTCTATTAAGTTAGATTTCTGCAAACATTGTCTATTTGCGAAACAAAGCAAGCAAAAGTTAAAAAATGGAAAACATACTAGTAAGGGAATCCTTGATTATATCCATTCTGATGTTTGGGGTCCATCTCATACAACCTCATATGGAGGATCGTTATATTTTGTATCTTTTATTGATGATTTCTCTAGAAAGGTGTGGGTCTACATGTTAAAGAAGAAGTCTGATCTATTCACAGTTTTCAAATAGTTTAGAGCATTAGTTGAAAACAACATTGGAAGAACCATTAAATGTTTAAGAACTGACAATGGTGGGGAGTTTACTTCAAAAGAATTTGATAATTATTGCAAGGACGCTGGGATCGAAAGACATAAAACCACTGTATATATTCCTCAGCAAATGGAGTTGTTGAACGCATGAATAGGACTCGTTTAGAGAGAGCGAGAAGTATGCTTAGTAACGCCAATTTGCAGAAGGAATTGTGGACAGAAGCGGTTTCTATAGCTTGCTATTTGATAAATCGATTATCATCAACTGCAATAGGATGCAAAATTCCTCAAGAGGTATGGAAAGGCCATCCTTGTGATTATTCTAAACCTAAAATTTTTTGGTTGTGATACATATGCTCTAGTTCCAAAACATCAGCGTTCTAAATTAGATCCTAAATCAAAAAGATATATCTTTGTTGGATA
This sequence comes from Pinus taeda, assembly GCA_000404065.3. Taxonomy (NCBI): domain Eukaryota; kingdom Viridiplantae; phylum Streptophyta; class Pinopsida; order Pinales; family Pinaceae; genus Pinus; species Pinus taeda. The sequence continues at coordinate 4,971 of APFE031487545.1, read as the reverse complement.
TGGTGATGGGACTAAGGGATACAAATTGTGGGATCCTACTACTCACAAGATCATCATTAAGAGAGATGTTAAATTTAATGAATCTTCACTTGAAAATCCAGATGTAGATGACAAATTGAAACAGGATAATGTATCTAAGCTTCAACACATTTAGTTTGGAACCAATTCAAATACTGATGATAGTCAAGATGAACAAGTTTCAGATGAAGATCATGAACATGTTTCAGATGCAGATCATGAAGAAGTTCTTATAGATACTAATCAACAAATTGTGGAAGTACCAGAAACATCTTTAAGGAGGTCCACAAGAATGAAACACCCTCCTAAAAGGTATGATGATTATGTTACTTCAATTGCTTTAACCACTAATTATGATGAACCTTTGTGCTATCAGGAAGCTGTAGAAGGTTCTAAAAGTGAAAAGTGGAAAGAAGCTATGAAGGACGAGATGATGGCATTAGTCAAGAATGGCACATGGGATCTGGTAGAACTTCCTAAAGACATAAAAACAATGGGATGTAAATGGGTTTACAAATTGAAAATGGGTGTTGATGATACAAAGGATAGATACAAAGCAAGGCTGGTCGCAAAAGTTTTTTCTCATAAATCAGGGATTGATTTTCATGAGATATTTTCACGAGTTGTAAAAATTGTTTCAATTCGAATTGTATTAGCATTAGTTGCTTTACTTGATTTAGAATTACAACAACTAGATGTTAAAACTGCATTTTTACATGGAGATTTAGATGAGGAGATTTACATGGACCAACCGGAAGGGTTTGTTTAAAATCGCAACAAGAAATTTGTCTGCAGGCTCAAGAAATCATTGTATGGTCTGAAGTAGTCGCCTCGACAATGGTACAAGAAATTTGATTCTTTCATGATGAGTCAAAATTATATAAGAAGTGAATATGATCATTGTGTTTACTTTAAGAAATTAAGTAATGGCATGTTCATTATCTTAGTGTTGTATATTGACGATATGCTTTTAGAAAGCAAAAGCATAATAGAGATCAACAGGTTAAAGGCTCAGATGTCTAGCACATTTGATATGAAAGATATAGGAGCAGCAAGACAGATTTTGGGCATTGAGATTTTCAGAGACAGGAGCAATGGTAAGCTGTGGCTATCACAACAGAAGTATATTGAGAAAATACTCTTGAGGTTTGGTATGAACAACGTGAAGCCTATTTCAGTCCCTTTAGCTTCCCATTTTAAGCTTTCTTCTAGTTTATGTCCTAATACAAATGAAGAAAAACAATATATGTCTTGAATTCCATATGCAAATATAGTAGGTTGTTTGATGTATGCGATGGTTTGTACTCGACCAGATATTTCACATGCAGTTGGGGTTGTCAGCAGGTATATCGCAGATCCAGGAAAAGAACACTGGTTAGCAGTGAAATTGGTGTTTCGGTATCTAAGAGGCATAAGTGATTATTGTATCACTTATAATAGAAGTAGTGAATTGGTTTGTGGATATGTTGATTCCGATTTTGCAGGTGATTTGGATAAGAGAAGGTCAACTTCAGGATATGTATTTACTCTTGCAGGAGGAGCTATTAGCTGGATGTCAAAGCTATAGAACATTGTTGCTTTATCCACTACTGAAGCAGAATACATAGTTGCTTCACATGCTTGCAAAGAAGCGATTTGGTTGAAAGGTTTGTTTGGTGAGTTTGGTAGGTTACATGACAACATCAAGTTATTTTGTGATAGTCAAAGTGCAATTCATTTGGCTAAGAATCAGGCCTATCATAGTAAGTCAAAGAATATACCTATCAAGTACCATTTTGAAAGACATGTTATCATTGAAAGGGGAGTCTCTCTTGAAAAAGTGCATACAAAAGAAAACTCTGGAGACATGTTCAGGCAACAGTTTTGTTAGAGAAGCTACGTTGGTGTCTAGCTTCTCTTGGCTTGCAGAAAAGATAAAATAATAATAGAATAGGGTATCAGGCTAATTGTTGTCAAGGTGGAGATTGTTGAGATTTTTCTATTAATTAAATTTGGAAAAAGTCTCATGAATGTGACAACAATAGGATTTGTTGCTAAATTAGCTCCATTCATTCCTGATGAGGAGTTATTGCATCCTATATTTGTTGTGAGTGAATTTAGGATTCAGTTTTCTACTCCCAGCTATAAAAATGTAAGCCCGTACAGAATATGTGTGCTGAGAGGGTGTGAGGAATTATGTTGTTGTAATCTCCTATTGAATAATAAAATTTCCGATGCCTCTCTTTAGTGGATGTATGATCCAGGTGGATATTGGTGGCCACCCGCTAATTCGACTTGGATCCCCTCTAGTGCTTCGTGCAATTTTTTTCAGTTTCCTTAATTATAGCACAATTTACTATTTTTAGTAGTTTTTCGTGTCCTAAACTTCCGGAGCCGTTTTGAGGCCCTAAACGACGTTTTTTGGGAAATCTACCGCCAGTGATTTTTTTGTCTAAAAATCATCTTTTTCCGTCATAGTCCTCGGAGAGATATTTCCAACGGGCTATCATGCGCATCAAACAGAGATAAGACGACCAATTCGCGACCCCGGGAAGTTGATGTACCAACTTACCCAAAAACGGGGCCC